>JAZGTJ010000274.1:0-115357 GCA_036877575.1 Botia almorhae
ACACACACACACACACACACACACACACACACACACACACACACAAGCTTTCCTGTGGCTCAGTGGTTAGAGCATGGCATTAACAACGTCAAGGTCATGGGTTCAATCCCAGGAATTGCACATACTTAGAAACAATGTGTATTATAATGCAATGTCAGTCGATTTTGCCAAACGCATAAATCTAAATATATTATATGTATGTTTGTTATTATTGTGTGAATTGCTATTTTAAAGAACATTTTTATGGCTTGATCATTTTTAATGTAATGAATGTTAAATGTTAGATTACATCCAAGTATCTGTTATTCTCTTCAACTGTCCTTTCAAAGCTGTCAGATTTTAGATTTGAAGTCTGGAGTTTCACTTTTGCCCTTGAAAACTGCAGCAGGGAAACACTTTAAAATTCAGTGTTAATAAATGTCCACACGACTGAATTTGTGAGTCAGATAAAGACAGAAACACATTTTGTTTTAATGTCAGCGTTTAATGAGCTTCACCACTGTACTTCAGATCTACACTCTGAAATGAGACCGATGACGTTTCCAAACACAGAACATCCACAGAGTTCCGGATTCACTTTCACGTCATCAAACGCAAACCCCAAATACCATTAACTCTGAGTATAAACGTCTTATAAAAACTCAACAGCAGGTGCAGGACCTCTCCGGTTTTGCCTGACTCAGCTTGCTGGAATCTGCAGTTATCTTGGGTCAAAACACTGACGCATATTTGGGCTTTTCATCTGACGCCCTCGGTGAAGTTTACCGTGTTGCTCGTTGTGGTTTGTCTCGCAGCACAAATGTTTTGTGATCTAACAGTCGGGTGAGAACATGGTCATTTGTACGAATATGATGATGGGAACAGCCTCCAACCATTCGAAATTGTAATGCCTTTGATTTTGATACAGGGTTCGATAGGAATATAAAAGTCGGAAAGGGACATTCAAGTTTTAAATCTCCACGTAAAATCAAACTGTGGAGGTAAACAACCAAGTTTTTAAGCTCAAGAGGTAGAGACAGACAATCCATTATATACATATACACAAACAGTTCAGTGTTTCTTTAAAGAAAATTTATAATAATCAACATCATTCATAATAATCATTATTATAAAAGAGCTCTATCTCAAAACTCATACCCACAGCTCTGCAGCACATAAGACACAATTAACTAAACTTACTGTGTGTGTGTTTGTTGTTTGCTTTTGTATTTATACTGGTCTGGATTATTTCTTTGTCTACACCTGCTAGTGCAGGGGAAGAAAAACAAGCAAAGAGAAATAAAATATGTACAATTATTTGCAAGTCTCAAAAATAAAACAAAATTTCACAGCCCTAAAAATGTGCAACATCTACACAGCAGTACGACATTGTTTTTGTTTGGGGTTCTTGTTTTTTGTTGTTGTAGTAGATGTTTAATTTCCGTTGAAATCTACCTGCTACGTCTTGACACATCATACTCAGTGAATCATAGGAAAACATCCCGTAGCGCATAGAGGAAGAAATAAAAATAATTATCTATTAAAAATATATTCAATATTTTTCATTTGATTGGTTTTAGTCAGAGTGCAGAAAGCATCATGGGAGCGATATGCATGTTACAGTAAAACTGCTCCCCGCTGCTTTCCTGAGCCACAGCACACAGGATCCCGTTTGAAACCCGTTTCAGACCCAAAAGCTCTACATGTTCTTCAACAGAAAATGAGCTTTGGGGGATCAAAGTAGAAGACACTGAACTTACTGAGTTATAAACATGCGAAGGGTCCATGCATGCACTCACAGCGTGCGTGTGCGTTGTAGACTCAAAGATTGCTAATATATCATTGTTATTATGGGATGGTTTGATCAAAGGATTCAATCTATTTATTTTTTATCCTTTAAATCTTTGCTTTTCTTTTCAGTCTTTATTATGTTTTTAAATTTGGATTGTGTGTTCTAGACAGGGTCCAAATTTAACTGTGTCACTTCTACCAATGACGAGCGACAATCTGCCATCCTGAATGCCACCTCTTACTCATTACTGGCCATAAAATTATAAAACTATATTGTGCATTATTTTATTAAATTTATTTTTCTAATATAATTCATTATATTTGTTCTGTAACAACTGCATTATTTAGCTCTCAAAACGACACCTGTCACAATAAGTGAAGTCGCGTCTGATTGTGGTACGTTATCACTCCAAAACGAAAATATATTTACTAAAGAAGGTTTCTCGCTAGTTCAGTTACAGTAGCAAAGCTCCATTATATTTCTATTACAATTCGATTTCCAACACATATTGTGTTGAACTCAATTTGATTTCGTTATTTTCACTTGCGTTTGGTGGGCGAGTGTTAATTTTAGACCAGGTTAAGCAAACATTCCCATATCTATGTTTCTATGTTGTTACGTGCTGGTTGGTTTTTCAGTGTCAACGGGAGACGAATGCCTTCAGGATTTCTCGGGATGCTTCTCGCAGTGTTTGGTGCCACCTGTGGGCTGGATGGTAAAATTCACTTTTCAGAAATCTCTGATGTTGAAGAATCTGCTGCACCATCGCTGTGACCACGTGGCACAACAGCCAGTGGTACAGTTTGATTCGGGCTAATCTCGCATGCTTTGGATCCTTTATGCTTTCAGAACGCTGTGCTGTTTCGTCACAGCGTTCTGAATTATTTGATTTTTTTATAATTGTTTGACAATTATTTGATTTTTTCCTTGAGTTCAACACAATATGTGTTGGAAATCGAATTGTAATAGCCCCAAAGTACTAAATACTTACACAACCCATTCTGAGGAACTACTACACCCCTACTTATCAGTATCTTCGCTCAATGTTGCACTAACTAATACTGACGTTTACTAATGAAACGGTGAGATAAACAAACAAAAATGTGACAGCAAAGATGGAGAAAATTAATCAAATAAATGCTCACGCTACTGTTAAAGGAAATAAATGTGACGCGCTCGGTTTCTGTGAATAAATAAAGCAGGACTCCTCGCGCACACACACTCCATGAGTTTTCCTTTAGGGATATTTTGCAGAGATCGCCGCCCTGGTGTTCAAAACACACTCAAGTCCATATGAGTCGACTTCGTCCACCGAGGGCACGTGCTCGCCGGCACCTCCGCATGCTTCACGAACCTTCGGTACTACCGAGCAGAGGGTGCGTTTCTACCGTACATATAAACCAAACCCCCGGGACCACACCCACCCGCCCCAGGTCCCTTTCCAACGTAATCAGCAGTGGTTGCTTCTATTAAGCTTCATTTAGTATCACAGTACACACATCAGCAACATGGCTAATCCTGGACTCCAGTGAAATGCTACACAGTTTGGGGATGCCTGTGGGTCAGTAGTCCAGGGGCGTGAGGGGTGGGCGCGTGCCGGCGCCACGGGAGGATGTCCAACACCACTGTGTCACCAACATCCTCAGCTACTCCCAAACTAGAGGAGATGGAGGCATCTCTGATGGTTGAGCTACTGTTGAGCTGTGCAGAGAGAGAGAGAGAGAGAGAGAGAGAGAGAGAGAGTGTTAATGTCAGGTGTCAGGTGGACAGGTGTCTGATGTCTCCCTCTGGTGTTGAGCTACTGTTGAGCTGTGGAGAGAGAGAGAGAGAGAGAGAGTGTTAATGTCAGGTGGACAGGTGTCTGATGTCTCCCTCTGGTGTTGAGATACTGTTGAGCTGTGGAGAGAGAGAGAGAGAGAGAGAGAGAGAGTGTTAATGTCAGGTGGACAGGTGTCTGATGTCTCCCTCTGGTGTTGAGATACTGAGGCTGAGCAACTATAGAAGCTATTTGCGTGATTGTTTTTATGTAATCTCCATATTTTTTACAATACAAAGTTAAAAAAGTCAATAATACCAGAGAAATATGATGATGATTATATGATATGATGATTAATGTAAAACAAAAATACATTTATGCAAAAATGAGTTATTTCAGAGAATTCATCTTGAATGGAATTGTATTTTATTCTGTGGCACTGATGGTTGCTTTACTTGTTATTAGCATAGTTGTAATTGTTTGCAGTGAAAGTTGGTTGGTATGCTGACCTGATAAAGCTTTTGAAGGCAGCCGACTGGGGGTTGATACAAAGCGGCACTCGATTCCCCTTCTGCTGCTCCAGAATAAACTGATGAATGATCTCTGTGTGTGGAGAGAGAGAGAGAGAGAGAGAGATTTGCCATATTTACTGTTTACTTTCAAGAAATCTGACAGAGTGACACAGGCTTGACCAGCGGTATGGCTGATTATCTTACAGTTCTTCATTACAGCAGGTTAAGCTGGATTGGGCATTGTGCTGAGATCAAAGTAAGCAGCTGTTTATAGCATCTTCAGTACAGCGATTGGCTGAGATTAACACGAGTTCAGCCATCACGATTAACTAATTGTGTTGATGAAAAAACAGGACTCAGTCACTTACAGTACATTCAAATGATACATCTGATCAGTATGTGCGCTCCCTCGGAATGGAACCTGACTTTTGCGCCGCTAATGCAATTCTCTACCAGTTAAGCTACAAGAACACAAGTCTTGTGTGGCGTTCTAGGATGGGTTCCCCTCACGTTCTAAAACACGACTGCCTACACTAAAGCGCTGTAGGTCTCCAGGTGGTCGGTTCCACCAACACTGATCCTCCAGTGAAAACACGCTGCACACAGGATAGAGGAAGAGGAGAGAGGCTGAAGGGCACGGTTATTTTAAGATGACAGCACAGTAAGCCTGCGTTTAGTGACAGACTCTCACTAACACCCACTGACAGACAGGCACGGCTCCAGGGGCCTCGAGCGATGGGAGGAAACGAGGGGAAAAACAACAGGAGCAGCCAGCGACCCGGAGCCGCCCGCGAGCATTCTGATTAACACGTGGTGGCGTGACTGGCACATGCTCTCAAATAGGTCCAATACAATTAAAACACGCTGTTTACAAAATGACGACAGGTCGGGACAGAAAATCTAATTAACAGACCAACAGTGTCTGACTCCTGCAGAGCAGAAGTGTTGAAAACAGCGAAACCTGCAACAGAATCTAATTCATCGTTATTGACGGAAGACAAAAGCGCTTCTCTATGCCAGGTGGTGCGCTCACCTTTGACCTGCCGAACTGACGTCAGGTTTTTCTCGAAGCCGTCATCAAACTTGGGGTTGGTGACGGGTTCGAAGTCACTGGTGTAGACGCGGCCAGAGGACGTGGTGTAGCAACATTTGCACATGCAGGTGTGGTAACGCAGACGCCCCTCGTCCAGGTACGGGTGAGCCAGCGCGTCCTTGGCAGATATCCGCTTCGACTGAACAGAGCAACAGATTGACTTTTTGTTTTATGGTTGCTTTTATACAAATCTACAAACTTCCAGCTAACAGTGTTAATAAAATCTTTCCATAACGTTAGACAAGGTACAGGAGAAATTGTCTAGAACACTCACGGGGTCAAAGATCAACATCCTGCAGAGGAGATGAACAGCCTCGTGGGTTGCTTGACTGGACAGGGTATACAGGACAGGAAGTGAAGGCTGTATACACAGGAAATGACATGATTAGTATCTAATCCCATGTTCCACTCTTATATATTCACATATAAATATGTCATACAATTAAAATATGAAATTTCTCAAGCGTGTTGAACTGTGTCACATGACCCACCCCAGCTGCCACTCAGCTGCACACAAACACCTCAGGAACGTCAAGCGCTCCACACAGCAGTACGCGGTCCGTTTACCAATAGTCAAATGCTTATCTGAGTATGTGGGCCAGCAGAGACAGTAAACTGGGTTATTTTTAACCACATCTAATTATCTCCTCCCACCTTCACCCTAAGCCCCCCAGCAGACTCGTCAGAGAGCGGACTGAAAAAAGCCCACCGGTAACTGCTTGTGTTCTCCTGGTTAGCTTCTTTAAACAGAGGACAGATGTGATTCTGACAAGCGATGATGTGTTGTTGGGGTTCAGTGTCAGAGGTGAAGGTGTCAGGCGGGAGATGGAGGAATTGGATGGAGAAGCTGTGAATGTGGCAGGAAGTGATGTAGGAGGGCAGTCACGTGACATCATCATTTCAGGCATGCGTGCAGCTCAAAACATTCCACCCTCACATTTCTCACAAAATGTGCTACTTCAAATCCTGGACGGGCCTGTTGAGTCAGAACGGTTAGAGCTTCTAAACTTAAAATACGTCTCTGTTTTGAGACAGTTTTGTTAACCTTGTAAACTGAACGTTGCAGGACATGTCTGATAATAATAATAATAATAATAATAATACATTTAATAAGTTTTTGTCCTGACCAGCCACAACAACTGAAAGCACCCTATCATGTGACACAATCACAGCCAATCAGAACTGTGCATTAACCATTTGATCTTAATATAGCTGGAGCAGAATTCTGGACCAAGGAAGTTCAACAGTGGGTGTGGCTAACTGTAATGCTAAACCAAGCAAGGACAAATTGTCCCATCACTTTTCACAGGTGATTAAAACACCTAATAAGTTACCATGTAATTGATCAAAGAGGTAACTGATAATTAAAGAGTTATTTTAAGGTAGAACCACAGAACCGCTTTCACTGTTGACCGGTGACACAATGTGTCACGACAACTTGAGAAACGAGCTCTGGTCTTCAGTGAGAAGACATCCAGGTGACCGCTGACCGCCCGCCTGGCCCGGCAACACTCAACAACAGTTGCACACTGCAGCTTTCTCCAGCCAGCTCAGAGCCCAGCGCTGCTCTGCGACTGTGTGGTCCGGCCCGTCTCCTCCCAGCACCACAAACAAGCCATTGATCATCCTGGCAGTCAAACAACACGAAGCCCTCAGGCCTGTAACGGCAGGGTGAGAGAACCCCAGCGCAGCTGGGCGAGGGCCAGCTGAGCACAGACAGGTGGATAAGACTTGTCTGTTTGTTTGTTTTGCGGTTAACACAGCAGGAAGGAGTGTTTAAACAAGAACAGGCTATTAAACTACGAATGCTGACAGATACAGCAGCAAATCTACAGAGCAGCTAACAGACATCCTTCTGTGTGATCTGCTGAGCAGGGGCCGTGTACGTACATACATTCACACAAAACGTGCACGAACGCTTATGCAGAAATAATTAATTTATAATTTTATAATTAATTTTTCTTAATAAAAAAAACTTGTTATATGAATACTTCAGATTAATTAACATAATGATACCTTACAAAAATCACTTGGTTTTTAAATAAGACAAAATATCTCTATCATCTAAAAACCAGAGCGAGTGAGAGAGAGAGAGAGAGAGAGAGAGAGAGAGAGAGACATCGACCAACAGAAGACTGATGTTTTAGGCTGACTGCCACACAGAACACCACTCATGCGGGTGAGGGTGTAACTCCTCCCCCTCTTTCAGTCAGGAAGGTCGTATGAAAGCGTATTTCTGGTTGCAGTTGGAACGGCAGCACTTTACGCTGGTTAGTGAGTTGGAACAGAGACAGCGCTGAACCACTGAACCATCTCTCAGAAGCTCTCAGAAGCCCAAACTAATCTGCTAAGTGTCGCAGTCGATACGGTGAAGATGAGTTCCAGATTGATCTCATTTCAAAACAGCCCAAATCTGATCTTCTCTATTTATAGATAAACATCAAACTACTGCATACTACAGCCACCATGCAAGATCGCCTAAAGCCAATCTAAAATCTGATCTGATCGTGGAAAAATCAGCTTTGGTGCTCTGTTCCTCAGAGCTCCATCCTGTCAAACTGTGACTGAATGTTATTCATACAGTTTAACTGGCCATGTGTTCATTTTACCATTTGGTACCAGTTCTTTAAAGAGGCAGGGCTGCCCACATACTGTACTGCTGTACATGAATACATCAATAATAGCAACTGTGATCCCCCCTCTCTCTCTCTCTCTCTCTCTCTCACGCTCTCTCCTCTCATCAACCAATCAATCAGTCTGTTAGTGGATATGATAGAGGACAGGAAATGGGGACTGCAGGAGGGAGTCTGAGCAAGAGACCCAGAGCGAGAGGCCCAGAGCGAGAGGCCCAGAGCGAGAGGCCCAGAGCGAGAGGCCCAGAGAGAAAGACTCAGAGCTACAGCAGGGGCTGATGGGAGATTTCTGCACTCCTGAGTCATGGGGAGCAACTCGATTGTATAAACAAGGTGCACGATCGCCCAGTTGGTGCCGTCACTCAGCAGGAACTATGGTCACCATGGCAATGCCACAGGATGAGGAAGTGCACAATACATGAACCACTAATGAGTCGTTGACATTGATCTGTCTGATTGATGACAGACTCACCTGTTTGTGAGGACCCCTCAGGATGTGAGCTCGGGCCCCCTCACACGCCGTCCTCATGGCCTCCAGAGACGGAGTTCCCAGCAGATCTGTGATCAGGTCCAGCTGGGACACGACAAGAAGAAGAGCAGCTTATATAGAACAAATATTACAGGCAGCAGCAGCAGCATCCAGAACTCCCAGTGTGAGCTGAACACACGAGAGAATTACTGCAGCTGAACATGAACACAGCAGCTGCATCATGTCGTGTTATGAGATGCTGCATGTATCAGAATGAAGCCTTGAGCTGTCTCTATGCTCGCCCGCCCGCTCACACACACTATCTCTCTCTTTAGCATGTCTGTAGAACATGTGACAAAAATACTTTGTTTAAGTCGCAGCTTCGGTGATCTGATTGGTTGATCAGAATGTGCAGAAATATTAGACAGGAAGGAACAGACAGATCGAGTGCTGGTCGTAAGTGCATGCAAATACCTGCTGAATGGGACTCTGGGCCTGGAATAAAATGCGACGGCCAAGCAGCTCAGCAAAGATGCAGCCCACAGACCAGATGTCGATGGCGTTGGAATAGTGCCTGCTGCCCATCAGGATCTCCGGCGCTCTGTAGTATTGTGTCACCACCTCCTGGGTCATGTGACGCGACTCGTCCGGCTCCTCCACTCTCGCCAGGCCAAAGTCACAAATCTGCAGAAAATGCGACAGGTCACATGCAGCGTGTGGTGAACACCAGCTATTAGACTGGAAAAGATCTTCAAAGGTTTTTAATTCTAGCAACAACATTTTTGTCTGTATGGAGAAACTGGTTGTGAAAGAATCCATACAGGTAAACTGTGATTTTAAACACACTCTTTTGTTAAACAACCTTCTGACCTTCAGCCTTCTGTCTTATGAGTGACAAGAACCTGTTTATGGATGGACTGACAGGATGGACCGTTTTAGTATTAAATTAGCACAAAACAAAATTTCCCTCAGTACTCAATATTGTGTTCTTTTAAAACTGATACTATTCGAAAAAACAGCATCCTAACAGACAAATTAATTGCATAATAACGAGTAAAATTAAACACCGAAAAGAGAAAACATACGGACGGAAATAAAATGATCAGTTCTTCAAAGCACCGTTGAATCAGACACAAGCGCGTCTGATTGCAGCACACGACCGCCGGATGCGGTCTGAGCTAAAATAAGAGAAACGCTCTCTTCTTTCGGAAATGGGGATTAGGAAGTAAATGAACCAGCGCACACTAAATGACTCCCTCTCTGCAGCTCAACAGTAATGATCTATTCTCGCTCGACCCTCCAGCGCAATTTTTCTTGCTGCTCGGTAAAATCTGCAAGCATATGTGCACAGAATCTCTCTCTCACTTTCTTGCTCTTTTTTATCCCTATATCTTCCATGTATAGAGCTCTCTCTGTGGGAACCAAAATGAAGATTTATGTTAGGAAGTCAGCAGATTAATCAATCTCAAAGGGCCCCTGACCCCACAGAGAGACTGTGTGTTAGTGTGTGTAGGCTGGCCCTGCAGACCTGGCCAGGCAGACATGAGGTGTCTCTGCCACTCTATGAGTACAACAACAAAATTCACAGCCTGTTTATTAGTTATATTGTACTTAGTATATTATATTGTAATTAGTTTATATTGTATTATATTGTTTATATTGTTTATAAAAAAGCAGAGCTCCACGAACACAAACTGAAACGAGCGGAAATCTGTATCAGTAAAAAAAATACAGAAACTTACTAAATACTAAACTTAACCCTTAACCAACTAACCTTAAGTACACAGTTGCTGTTGACCAGGAGGTTACCAGGTTTAATGTCTCTGTGTAAAATTCCAGCTGAATGTAGATACTTCAGTCCTGGGGACACACACACACACACACACACATCAGCCCATTATATGTGTGTTCAGACACACACTGTAGCATGAAACAGATTGTGATGCTTGTTTGGTTTTGAAATGGAATCCAGTTTACACACAAACACACTTCAGAAACAGCAGTTCTGGCTTCACTTTTAAGTGTAACCAAGCTTGTGTGTCTTTTAAACAGTGATATGTTTATTGTTTCATACACACACTGGAAAAAACTAATAATGTCAAACCATAATAAGTGAGCAGCGTCTAACACATTTCCTGTGAGAGTGGGGGAGAGAGAGAGAGAGAGTGTGTTGCCATGGTTAAAGGAACATGTGGAGGTGTGTGTGTGTGTGTTCTCTACACGATACATCAGAGAAGACTGACTCTGTCTGACCTCAGAGGATGTGGCTGAAATAGATTTTGAAATAAAGGGCTGAGGGAGGAGTCTGTCTGTCTGTCTGTACCAGCCATGACAGAAAAACAAACGTGTGTGTGTGTGTGTGTAAGAGATGGAGACCAAATTTGCAGCAAACGTCCCTAGAGACTGGCTAAACCAGACAAAACCTCCTTTCAGTGGACATTATGGTCATCCCAATTTGAAAAAAATGTAAATAGAATCATGTTTTTTAGTTTTATTCCAGAAATGCAATGCATAATAAAACGTGTGTGTACGCGGGTGTGTGTGTTGACCTCTCACCTCTCAGGATCTGGTACAGAAAGACTTTGACATGGTCAGCGCTCAGCGGCTGGGGAGACACGATGATCTTATGAAGGTCACTCTGCATCAACTCTGTCACCACGTAGCTGCAGTTAGATTTGTGTCAAGGGAAACAATCGTGCCAAAAATAACAGCAGGAAGTTCACACAGATCAGCAGCTTCCAGATGATGGACGGCTTTAAGACTCATCTGAAAACAGTTTATTACTGTTTTGTGATTTTAAAGTCGGTAATAAATGGACAATTTTGTAACAACTTCCTGTTACTATTTTCTACAGTGTGTTTTATTGGTCTTACAGGTTCAACACCAAATTGTCTCCCCTCTCCTCTGCTAGGCTTTCCCATGCACACCCTCTACCCACAAAAGCAATATCAGTTTAATCGCTCTCGCTGGCTAATAAAACATTTGACTGTTAAAGGTGAGACTCAAGGTTGTGCTGTCGGTTTGACACGTGGACTGGTTTTCTACGAGCATTCAGTCAATTATAAAGCCTCCATTCCTGATGAAGTTTAACAAACAAACCCCACTCCTCAAACCAGATAAACTAGGAGTTAACCAGCGATACCAAGTCGGTATTATCACACAAATAAAATGCTACGTTTTACTGCAGGGCAAAAGAAAAGTGATTCACAGTTAAAGATCACACGTGTCTTTTTAATCGCTGAAAGCAGACACGCTGTGACACGTGTGCATGCTATCAGCTGCATGCTGGATTACTTCACTAAAGTCACGCGTCCTTCCAGCTCTTTACAGAGTTTACGCGGAGACCCGCGCCGCTTCTCTGTGGCCCGTGACTCGCTCTCTCTTCCGAAATTAAACTCAAACCCTTGTTCCGTTAGATCCCTGTGCCAAACAGCACAGCTTGACTGTGGGCAGAGGTGGAGAGACACCTGTGGTTTACAGCTCATTTCTCTCTCTCCACCAGAATGACTAGCTGACTAGCTGACAGTTGAGAGTTCTAAGGAAAGTGTAATTAACCTGCTAAACAGTTCCCATGGTAACAAATGGAACACAAGAGAACACCTGCATGTGTAGGGTAACATGGACACACCTTCTCCGGTGTGTCATGATGGAGCCATGTTATTTAATTTACACACATTATTTGTGTGTAAATTGTTTAGCAGAAGTTCTGTGTAACAGACCGGAGGGGCTGATAAAGCAGTTTTGTGTTCAGGTGACACCAAACATGTTTCACAGATTCTTCTCGTATAGTAGTGAGATGTGATTTCTGCCAGATGCAGATGGCTGGAGGTGAATTTCACAGCTTTGCTGGGTGAAAATTGACCTGCTCAGAGATTTGGAGGGGGGAATCCTCTAATTGTGTTGCTGCAGTTTTTCGGTAATTAAACCCAGCACCCTTTGCTTCTGTCAGCCCATTGGCCACTGTAGCCTTTTATCTTCCGCAATGAACTTCCTGCCTCAGCAACAGCTAATGCATCTGCCAGCGAAATCACATTTGAGGCTTGTGTGCAGTGTACGACCAACTGAAAGACAAGAGAAAGACCGGCAGCTTGATTTTAACACGGTAAACCTCTTCCACACTTATTTGTACGGTAAAAAAAAGGGTTATGCGATGAAAAACACGCTAACCTGCACGCTAACTACCTCTTTTGACGCCACATTCACTACCCAATGTTAACTAAACTCAACATGACAATGAACAAGGTAAACCAGTGAAGTGGAGTTGACAGCAGTGTCAGTGAGACTTCCTGCAGAAACAGCAGCTGTCTCGTAACATCTTCATCAAACACTATGAGCAGCAAACATGTGTCAGAAGATCTTTCTCTTCACATTCTGACATTATTTCATCATGTATAGTTCATCTGAGCGGCTTATATAAACTGAAGCTGTGCAGAACCGCTCCGTCTATAAACAGCCTGTACGACTGCGTCAGGTTCTACTCGCTGTGATAGACAGAAACAGATGAAGAACCCAACAATAAGGAAGATAACAGGGAACGTTCTCAGAACGTTGGCTAATGCTCTCTGCAAGTTCTTTCAATGTTATCAAAAAACATTAGTAGAACTGTTTTTAAGAGATCATATATATCAAAAAGAAGTTGTTAGTGGAATGTTAAAATTATATGTTAAATTATTAAATTTTGAATAATGTTAATACAATGTTAAAAAAACTGGACATTTCGAACAGTCCTAGAACATTCAAAATAGCATTTTTAACGTTTTTAACAAAAATGGTAAATTGTAGCGGTACGGAAATCTTACAACCTAAAATTGTTAGCGGGAAACATTCCCAGCGTGAAACAGTTTTCAGTTAGCGCTTATGTTACATTCCAGCAACGTTACATGTATTTATTATGTGTTTCCATGTGTTTTCCTTTTTATCCTGATATTTTCATAAAAAACTGAAGCTAAGAAATAAATAAAAGTCTATTTTTATTTTAAAGCCTAACTGTGCCAGCAGGGAAAATAACAACTGTACTTCAGTACTCTGATCTTAAAAGCACAATAATTACATGTTATGATGAGATACTAAATACAACCAGCAAAACACGATACAACATCAAAACAACGTTTGTCTGACGCATGTGTGCATGACCAACACTTTAAAACAAGAGCAGATGAAGCAAGTTCTGTCGGCCCCCATCCTTCCCCGAGCACATTTATCTGTCGATTACTCACACAGACTGAAAACTCTCCTGCGCTTTTGTGTGTTCAGCTGCGTCCTCCAGAACTGTGTTCCAGAAAAGCGACGGAGGAAAGCCAGCGCATCACTTCCCCCGGGACTCGATTATGACACAAATACATGAGACGACACGTACCCACACACGTACCATGGCAAGGAAACACCTATTTATACAACATACTTTATAAATAGAGCAATACCGACTGGAGAACTTATATGAGAAACTTTAGCCTCATATTCATACTTGATAAACTGTCCTGTGTTGACCGAAACCAGTCTGTCCTATTCCTGCTGAACATTGATTCACTACTAGAAAGATGTGGAGCATCTGATTGGACGAAAACCTGTGTAGTGCGTGATGAGTCATCAACACACCTGGCCCATTTTCCAGGAGTGGAAAGTCTGAAAATACTATGTGCATAAATTTGCTAAATCTTTAAGAGGACAAGCATAACAGACGGCCTCAAAACCAGCATGGACTAAAGCTACACAGCTCTCATCTTGAACTGATAAGATGTTTAACTGAGAGACATAAATATAAATATAGAGAAAAAAATCCAACAAAGCCACATAAACATGAGTGGCAGAGAGCGAAGCACAGCAATGTTACTATGCAATGGAAGGAAATGTGTTTTTAACACAAACAATGAGTGATTATTTGAAACATTTTCCCCACAGGCGTCTGGTAAAATGCAATATATATAAACCGGCAGCGCAAGCAGTCAAATGAAGAAATAACAGCCATAATGACAAAGAACATGGAGCACAATTCACGCATCAGTCACTCAAAAACATGCCGTTCAGCAAAATCTATAATTAGATGAGAATTACAGCTGCAGCGCTATGAAATAACCTTTCCAAACAGGTCCGGCGGGCACCAGCGAGACCCCTGGGCTCCGTGAGCATGGAGTTTTTATTAACATATTATTATGCCTGCAGTTCATTTGCAAATGTGTGTGTGTGTGTATGTGTGTGTGTGTGTTGAGGAACACAGAATGTTTCGCATGCTTAAAGAAAACAAGGCAGCTTCAGAATGCTAGCGATGCCACCGCAAGAAATGCATTGTTGCCTAATTCATCCACAAAACTAAATAAAAATTCAAATGAAACGTTTCTCCTGCCGTGAGAAAGCAGAAAGATTTATATCATTCATCTGCTGAGCAAAGAAATACAGTAAGCAGAACAAAGATTCAAAGAGAATGTTATCGTGTACAGTAGAATATGATTTTTTCTCTCTGCACATGTGTGTGTTTTTAGATGTTAATTACTTATGCTGGCTGTGTAAAAGAGACTGAACAGAAAAACGTACACGAGTCCTTCTGTAAAGAAAGACAATTTTACTGTTTATTTAGAAAGCCAGTATCATCTTTATATCTTTAACTCTGTGTTTCGTTTTTTACTTAAAAGTTGAAATTTTAAAATACGTAATATGTAACGTTAAAAAAAAAACCTACTAACGTTACCGCATTACATGCAAGTATGCGTTTAAAAACGTTGAGAAACCTTTTACAGAATGTTAGCCAACATTCTGAGAACGTTCCCTGTTAGCTGGGCACACATGATACACTGTGCATTGACCACATGTCACATCTCCAAGTGTCTCTAAGCCAAAACAAAAATCTTGCGGAGCGCTAAAATTGTTAAATGGGTGTTGCTTGGCACGTACAACCATTACTTTTTGGATTAACTCGCAGTGTATTATTAGCTAATTCTACACGTCTTTCATGTGATTCCAAACACAGTGAAATGAAAGCTCGGTCACGGTCAGCCTGCGGTCATGCTGCTTAAAAATCATCTAAAAATACAAAGCGCTGGAGAAATCTCACAGCTAATTAACACAAAGGGCTTTTTGTTCCTGATTTAAAGGTTTAAAATTGCAGCTCATTCACAGAGTGCGTACTGGATGCTAACAGAACGTTTCAGCAAACAATTTTAGGTTGCAAAAAAGTTTTGGATAACATTGAGATAACCTGTAGAGAATGTTAGTCGACGTTCTGAGAATGTTTCCTGTTAGCTGGGTAAGTATCCCTTCACTCACCCTGTACCTGTGATAATCAGAGAGAAAGCCAGACTTGTTTTTCCAGCATTCCAGATGATGGAGCTGAGCCTGTTTACTAGCTGGCGTAAGCCTGCTGGATCATCTCATACCCCTGACACACTCAAGAACATCACGCCATCACCTCTCAGACAACAAGGTTCAGCCTGATCCCTCTTTAAAAAGCACATGGGCAGCAGATTAAGCCGAGCTCTAAACCACAACCTCAAACGCCCGTTCTGCTCTGTTGCAGTTTTCAACCCCTTTCCAAGCTGGGCAGAAAACGGAGAAGATCTCCGCTCCACTGCCACGCACAGAAAACATCATATTCAGGAACACAGGAGGTAAAACATCAGTGTGTTACCATCAGAGGTCTGGAACATTCCAAACAAGAGAAAGCACATCTACACAAAAGTGTAACATCCTAACAAAACAAAACAAACGACAAAATATACATGACCGGCGATGCAAAATATATACGTGACCACATTAGCCGAAAAGTCAAAATTATTCTATACTGTTTTGATGCTTGATTTTGGGTGTTAATAATTCTAAATTCTAATTGGAGCTTGAAAATTAAAATCAACTGTTTGATTTGAAAAACTTTAATGAATGTTTCTGGCCTTCTTATGCACGATTCATCGGCTTTCAACCAACGTTCGCTGGAGCGAGAAACGTGAAACTGCTTTTCAGAGGTCACATTCTTTACAATAACAGAACTCATATTGGTTAGCCATAAATAATGATACTGGAACAAATCACCTGCCCAGCCCGTAAACAACCCTATCCAGTTTCACTGTGTCACACTGAGCACACTTCACACAAGAGAGTTCATCTGCTGACAGCAGCTGCTGGAGCACTTCTCAGTTTAGGATACATTTCTTCGAAGTAGTCGACGTGTGGAGGCTGAAGAATATCCAGAGCTGACAGCACCTGCAGAGCAACAAAGACACGCTGTCACAGGTGAGCTGTGATGCCAGAGAACGTGGGTTCCTGACACCAGACCTCACATGACATCATTTCCCAGAAACCATCAGCCCGGGGAGAGCCAATGAGACGCTCCGGCCGATGCTCACAGCAAGAGTTTGATAAGACTAGAATCGTGGGAGATGACAAGACACTCACATTATCATGTTTGAAGAAACAGAGCATCTTCAACTCGCGGAAAACCCTCTTGCAGGAGACGAGGTTTTGGAAGACGTTGGGCATCTTTTTGAGAGCCACCCGTTTGCCGTCTCTCGGGTCCGTCACTGACCTGAGGAGAACAACGAGAGATTACAGATAAGAGGGGAAAAAATATTCTTTATGTTTCAGAAGAGCAATAAGATTCAGCCTGATTTAAATTAAAATGTTTTAGCAAGAAATAAAAAATAACCAAGGCATGTTTTTCTCACTGTATTTCAATTCATAAATAACATTCATAAATCATTTTCATTCATCATATTTACCAATATAACAATACTGTAAAAAACAGCTATGCTTGTTTACAGATATTTTTACAACGTTTAATGAACGAAAACAAACATGAAGGGTGTTGAATAACACAAATAAATAATTGGATCAAATCAAATGATTTATTAAACATATAAATGTCATTTAAACAAAGTCTGGATTGGAATAACATGAGGATAAATGATGTAAAAGATGACCGTATTTACTTCTGAATGAACGATTGCTTTAAAGCTGTTATCTGTAACTTTTGCCTCTCTGTCGCCATCTCTGTTTGTAACATAAAACTGCAGCTTACTTTCAGTCAAACCTGACTCAAATTATAAATCATTAATATAATCTTACTGTTGTGACTGACCGTTTTGAACACCGATCTGTCATGTACTTGCTCCATAACTGTTTTTTGTTCATTTTTAACCCCAGAAAGTTACAGATTGCAGCTTTAATATCACACTTCTCAACACAAATTGGTCGTGAAGTGCTGTAGCTGTTTTTGTCTCTCAGTAAATGTCTCAGTCTAAACCTCAGAGGTAATGATGATGGTGCACAAATATACTCGTCCCCAAACACCACATCCGGAACAGAATGGAACATTCCGGGCGATAAACAAATCACACACTCACGCAAACAGCCTAATGTTTCATCTTAAACAGACATAAAACCTCTGTAATACATTCTGATGATCAGGGATTACTCTCAGAACATTGGCTAATGTTCTCTAAACGTTCTTTCAAAGTTATCAAAAACATTCTTGCAGTAATGTTGCAATAACCTTTTTTAATGTTCATACATATCAAAAACGTTAAATGGTTAGTGGAACCAGAGTTTTAAAAAAGTGTTGATTAACAGTCTTATAACCTAGCAAAAATGTTTTTAAACATTCCTGGAACATTCAAAACAAGATGTTTAACATTTGTGTAACTTAATGGAAAGATTTCACAAGCTAAGCTTGTTAGCTGGAGATTACATGAACATCCAGGCACTTTGTAGACAGTGACAAACTGTCATGGCACAGTGTTGACACAGAGCTGTGATCTGTGTTGACCTCTGAGACAACTCTCCACTCGTGTTTTAGAACTGATCTATCTGACCTGTTATGAAACATTATGCTCATATCATAACATGACAAAAATGATTACCAGGGTGAAAGTTAAAAGGTGATCTAAAAATCAACATTTATAAAAAGCTTTTAAATTCTTTCGGCCATTATTTTGACAGTTTAGAAAATGTGTTAGCTGCAAAATAATATGTAATGTCTTAATATTAAAATCCTTCCAAAATCTCTCTGTAAATATAACTCCTGTAAATATAAACCTGCATGTTTAAAGACAAGAGAAAAAGGCCCATAATCTGAGACCCTCGTGTAAGCAGACATGAGAACCCACAGCTGTGTGTTCTGCTGTATGTGAATGTGAGACCCTCGCGTAAGCAGACATGAGAACCCACAGCTGTGTGTTCTGCTGTATGTGAATGTGAGACCCTCGCGTAAGCAGACATGAGAACCCACAGCTGTGTGTTCTGCCGTATGTGAATGTGAGACCCTCGCGTAAGCAGACATGAGAACCCACAGCTGTGTGTTCTGCTGTATGTGAATGTGAGACCCTCGCGTAAGCAGACATGAGAACCCACAGCTGTGTGTTCTGCTGTATGTGAGGAGAGAGAACAACAGCACGTGAGAATGACGTGGAAAACAGCAGCAGCTGAAAAATATCAGGCATTAAAAATGAATGAGGTGTTTGTTCAGTGTATGAAGAGAACATAGATCGACAAAATGAATGATTAACAGACAGAAACATCTCTGAGGTCTGACATACACAAACCCTCCCTCACACACAGCCTGTGATTCATCAGAGCGAGAGACACAGAGAGACAGAGACAGAGAGAGAGAGAGAGAGAGAGAGAGAGAGTTTTTTTGGATAAAATCTCTCCTCAGTGTCAAATCAAGGGCAGCAGCAGGAAATGAAGACAGGGTTTTTTTTGGGGAAAATAGGGCAATAAAGGAGGGCAGAAATGTATAGATATACACACTGAATGAACAGATCTGCACAGGAAGTTATGCCGGGATCAGCAGTACAGATGACCTGTGACCCTTAACTGATCTGTTATGTACTTACTCAATAACTGACTTTCTTCATTTTTAACCCCATAAAGTAGCAGCAGCTTTAACTGAAAACACACGCGTTTATGATGCATAACAAAACATTTTATCATAAAAGCATTTGTCACATTCTGGTCTTTACTGTTTACAGAACAACAGGAGTGAAGCTGAGGGTTAATTGAACTCATTAAAGGCATGTGAGCAGATCTCCTCCCCCGAGAGAACAACAACACAACCCACATGAGCCTGACTGACGCCTGCACCCAAACTCCCTGAGCAACACACACACACACACACACATACACACATACACACACACACCACACACACATACACATATATACACCACACACACACACACACACACACACACATATATGCACACAAGGCACTTCCTGGAGACAGCGGAACGAAATCTCTAAAATAGAAAGATCGCTCTCTTTCGCCCTCGTTCTGTCTCTCCTTCTCTTTTAATCACTGCTCTTAATCACTGACTATTCAAAGATAAATGATTTGCTGAAAGGAGAAAGATTATCGGAGTGCTTCTCTCTCTGGAGGAGCGTATGACTGTCCTCTTTAAAATCATCTCTTTTAACCTCCTGTTTGACTTGTTGAATAGAAGCAGGTTAATGCAGGTTAATCTGTGCAGCTACACTGGACGATTCCTTTGGGAATAAGTAGACTGTGGATTATTGATCGATCTAGAAGATGAACGATACAATTGTTTAGCATTTCATTCTGCAGATCTGTTTTACCCTAGAATAACTCGGGACATGTCAAACTAGTCCTGGTGCTGAATAACAAATCTGTGCTCATTTTAAATGAAGAAAAGCAAACCAGATGGTAACCAGGGAAGAGGCCCAGTGTGTCTGAAAAATCAGTTCTGAATGAACTGAATTTGTCTTGTAACAAAACAGAATCCAAGTGGCCACTGTCTTCCATGTTCATGAACTAATATAATAATCATGCGCTTGCTCAGTAACTGCGCACGTTAAAAGAAACCGCTACATTAGAAACTGGATTTCAGGAGGATGTGAGATAACTTAACGAGCGACTTTGTAACCGCAGTTTAAAGCAGAGCTTTGAGACAACAAACACAGTCCTTTTAACAGTTCAGAGAGAAAGAACTTTTTGCTTGTTTATACTGTTGCTAAAGAAATTGCCCTCTTAGTGTTTGGTAAATTGCTCCGCGCTTTGCAAGTATGAAAGCACACAGCACAGTGTGAACAGCCGCAGAGTCTAAACTGCCACTGTAAAAGTGTTTAGTGTTGCTCCCCGAACAGAACTGCTCAGGAAACAGAACTCTCTGTTCCATGCCCTCGGGCCCACACTTAAGATTTGTGTAATTTTAGTGTGATAGAGGGTCGCGACCCAAAAATGAGTTGCAATTCTGTTTTGAAAGAGTTGTGAACAACAGGAAAAAACAATGCTGAATGCCAGGAATAAAACACCACTAAGCAAATACATGAGCCGATTTTGGACAGCAAAATAAATGCCCCTGTTATTAACTTTTAGCACGGAGGAGAAAATGCTTTTCTGCTGGTGATGTTAAAAGCTGTGCGCCCAATCATACTGCAGTATTCAAATCAAATCAAATCAAATCACTTTTATTGTCACATCACCACAGCACTTGTGCCTAGGTGAGTGAAATTCTTAGGAGCGTGCTCCAGACAGTGCAGATACAATTAACATTTAGACAGGTGAGACAGGTTTGTACAGAGACAATGTGCAATATAAACATACATACATACATTCGGACGTGTTTTATTCTGAACCGAAGTGACATGCCATCAGAACCCTCAGAAAATAACCCCATAAAAATGATTATGATAGCAAAATAAACAGGTGTTAATAATGTTAATAATAAAACAGCTTTAAAAATAATCAACGTTTAGGAGGAAAAACTTTTCACAACTTTTGCTGTTGACATCAGAGTTGTTCGCCCAGTTTAACGCTGTGGTATTTTGGCACAAATTCATCTGTCACTTGCTCAAAGCCGGTCATGTTTGGCAGAGGGCAACACAGGCAGGTTGCGTGACATCTCCAAAAACCACAAACAAAACTGTGTTACACAAATATGACCCAGAACACATGAAATATGGGTTTACTAGCAACAAGGCAAAATTTGGTTTGTGCCGACCACAATGCATTTTTTACATCGTAGGGTGAGTAAATGATGGAGGAATATTTCATTTTTGGGTAAATTATCCCTTTTAATTCTCATTTTACATGGAAACTCCAGTGATCCAAAACTGCCTAAAACTGCCATGAGCCTCTGTGTGCCACTGGCTGAACAACTTATACATTAAAACTCTTCCCCCCTCCACGTGACCCCGCTCCCAAAAAACACATCGTCCTCCACAACAGCACTCAAGCCCTCAGGTGAACCGGCTCACACGGGATCAGAGGCTGAGCATATGACAGCCTAACAACAGCAGTCGACTGGAGGGAGGGATTTACAGCATGAGAGAAAGCGATGGGGGGGCAAAGTACACACTACACTCATGAAGTAAAGTATGTACTTGAGTACACCAAACTGGCTATGCTAAACACACTGTGATAGGAACAGGTCCTGTAATCAATTCAACAAATGACTTATATTATATCATACTCCACATTTTGATCATTAAACTACTAATTAACGAGAATATTTTGGTAACATTTTAATTATTAAGCACCATTTTTAGTACCATTAAAAATGAAAAAGCTTCGTAAAAACGTGGTAAATACATTTTTTCCAACTAAATGTTTAATTCTTTACAGCATCTCAGTAACTTCACTTTGGATCTAAATTTAATATCTGTGATTCGGTGAGTCAGATGTTAATTGCAGTCACCCCGCCGACTGATTCAGTGAGTAAGACATTTTATATAATTCTTTAAAAAGAGTCGGTGCCAAACAGCCACAGAAAACCACACAGAGCTGTTCTTAAAGCTGCAATTCACCTTTTTTGGGGGTCAAAAATGAACAAAAATCAGTTATTGAGCACGTACATAACAGATCGGTGTTCAGCACTGATTACCTCACCCTTCCCCAATTCTCAAAGGTTTATATAGATCAAAATTATTATAATAATTTGGTCTGATTTCCTCAGAAACGTCAGTCTGACTTCTACAGATGTAATGAATGTATGTAATTAACTAACCTGCAATTATATGTGTTAAACAGAGATGGCGACAGAGAGGCGAAAGTTACAGATTGCAGCTTTAATAAAACCCATTCTGAACAAGAATCAGTTCTTGATTCCCAAGCCTACGTTGTACCAAACAGAGGCTGTCAGATCTGAGAGAAAACGCCAATGGAGCAGACACACTCTCTTCACTGTTAAAACATTTCAGTGCATCATGGGAAAAAAGAGAGTGAAAGCAAACCGACAGAGACTCCGATTAAACATAAGTTATCATAAGAGGCTGATTGTGGCCTGTTTTGGCAGTGAAACTGCATGGTTAATGGTTAATTAGACTAAGGCCTCTAAACATTCAGTCGACTGAGTGCCAGTGAAGACCTGGGTTCTGGTTCCAGCTCTGTCAACGCTCTTAGTGGGTGTGTGCAGTGGATGAATGTGAGTGTTGAATACTGATAACAGAGTCACGCCCTGATGTGGAGACTCTCGTATGCCAATGACATCACAGGCCCTGCTTACATCTGTCAGCCTGTGCTAACATTCAGAGTACAATAATAATCATAAACTGATAAACCACACTGTATTTAATTAGGCGGGATCAGATGCCAAACCTGAGAGCTAAATATAATTGAGGGTTCACATTAGGATACAGTTCAAACTGGAGTCAGTTCAGATCCAGTCACACTGATTAGCTGTGAAGGCTAATTGCCCAGAAAAAAAGGAATTCTGAAAACTGATTTACATATTATTTGGTAAAGCCAATTTTTAAATAACCCTGTGAATTAAATAAGAAAGTATTCATAATCATCTTTTAGACCAAATAACAAGAGAATTTAAGGTAACAAATAAATGCTGTTTAAAAACTTAAAAAGTTTTAACAACAAAAACAAAGTCAGTCAAACAGTTTCAGCTTTGAATTCTGATTGGTCTTTAACAGTGTTTATATATGAACTGAGTTCTATATCAGTTTGCTAAGCTGCAAGCCACATCAACAACCGAACCGAGCAGAATCAATCGCATACCAGCTCCGCATGTGGTGCAATAATGCATTAATGTGCAGACTTGAGTTTTTTGGCTCATTAAATTTTAAGGGAATGAAGCATCTGTTCATATAACAACAACACTCTCAAACAGCCTTCAGAGCCACTTAGAAAGACCAAAACATGCTTAAGACTTTCTGTTTCGGTTCTCTAAAGAGGTTCCAGTAATGGTTCCAGTAATGGTTCCAGATTGTCACTGATTGTGACACTGATCTCAGACAGGCCAGGACAGCAGAAAGTCTGAAGCTCCTGATCAAACGGGTCTCAAACAGGCTGTGGTTTGCTGTGCTGAAGAAACAGGTGAAAAGACAGATAATTATGCCAGAAGATCCGCTCCAGCCCTCCATTCCTGACTTCCTGTGGTCCCTCATCACTGCTGATTAGACGCACAACAACATTTGTTCAGCTAGTCGACGACAGATAAATAATTGGTTATAGTCATCTGTAATTAAGCTAGTCTCAGTTTCGCCTGTTGCCAATCAAACTGGTTTCTCAGGAAGGCGTTTGTGTGGGAATCTTGTTTATGTACAAATGTTGTTTATGTGGGAATGTTGTTGAAAAACATGAAAACTAAACTGATAGGAATGCAGGGATGTGTTTTTATTTACAAGTTGAAAAGCGACCGTTTTAAACTTGACACGCCACCTTAAAGACACAAGGTTCAGGCTGAAACTCTAATTAATTAACCAATTAATTACTTGAAACAAGCACTGTGACCATCTTTCCACACCTTGTGAGGTTTTTGGAGCTAAAGTTCCTGCCGTCCCTTCAGCATCTCTGGAAGCAGGAATCCAGAACAAATTCGAGGGTCCTGAACAAACTCTTGGTGATGGGCCGAGGACAGTCATGCTGGTGCGGCCCACAGCGCTGGGCTTTCCTGGCCTCACGCCACCTCACTCAGAAACAGTGTTAAGACAAACATGACTCACTCAGTCTTGACCGACATTGTGAGCCGAAAAGTGAGTGACAGGGAACACAAAACCTCTGAACTCTCTCACCTGTCAGACAACCACTGATGAGATGCATCAGTAAACAATACAAACTGAATCGAAAATAAGATTCTCCTGATAAACTGTGACTTTCAAACACACTTCCAGTCATGCATGACTGCTGGTAACAGGGTTGAGCAGTATGACGGTTTATACAGTGTGAGGTTAGAAATGTATGAACTAGTAGAGATGAATTTTTATGTTTGTATGTTGGTATGTAAAAGGTACTATATAAACTGTATAGACAGACAGATAGATGATTCATTCTAAGGAAGTTTTTAAATTCCCTGTCATTCCTAGGTTTTCCATGATCATGTGAGCTCGGTGAAACGCTACGGGCCGGCAGCAATTGAACATTCCTTTCAAGCTGAGAAAGACCTTTGAACATTCGGAGTGCGTGTGTGAGACGCCACCACGACTGAATGTTGAAGGGTACAAAAACACAGTTGGTTTAGCTCAGGGTTTGCTGCACCCATCTCTGTTTAGAATGGATGGAAAACAAACCAGGAGGCCAAATACATCTTCCATACAAATTCCTCTGTGACGACACACTTTTGATGATTGTTGTTTTTACATCCAAATCCAAATCCAAATTTTAAATTGTGTGTTGCTTCTGCACACAATCCAGACCGGACACCTAACAGCAGACCTATAAATAAGCAGCAGCTACGACAGGAGTGTCAGGGCTCTAAACAGAAGAGAAGAGAGCTTTTAATGAGCCCTTCTGCCCTCAGAGGAAGAGATGGGCAGTTCATTCAACTGCTAGATTACAGAAATGACAATTGCTTTACTGTCACAAAACTGTCAATGCAACTATTTTTAGAACCATTCGGCTAAATATAAGTTCTTATTTCTTGTATTTGATTTCAGGGGAAAACAAACAGGAAGATAAACAGAGATGATTGCTCACCCTCGACAGCGCTGTCAAAAGCGCCCGGTGACTCGCCCAGAACAGCCTGACAGAGGCAGGTGAGTAAAGGGTTAACACGCACTTCAAAGGTAAAGCCATTTCTATGCTTGTCCTGTACATCTGCCAAACCCAGAGCCTCTTAAGAGCTTCTTCTGTGATGAAAAACACCATCCCGTCTGTTAACTGTTCAAACTTCAGTGATTCTAACTCTGCTTTACAAACACATACAGCAAAACCACTAGCTGATGAAAACACAAGGTTCATATCTATTCCACAAACAACAAACGACTTCTTCAGTTCCTAGAGAGATATTTTTAAATCATTAAAACTATTAGACTTAAGAAAATGAAAAATTTCGTTTTTAACCTCAACCACCATCATTTAACATTGTAACTTTACAGCGTGTTTAAACAGTGATTAAATAAATTGGTTCATTTTAGGTAGACAATAGACAAGGGTGAGGTTCCATTCCTAAAAAAAAAAACACATTAAACTTTAATAATTAACAGCTTTTTATTTGTATATTTACAATAGAGAGAGTGATAAATGAGTTATTATATTAGGAGCACCTGCTGCTAACTCACAGTCTTCTGTCACTCACTTAAACCGAACTTCACAATTGTGCTTCAGAGAAACATTTGGATCAATATCTATCAATGTATGTGTCAATATGATGCTCTGGAGATCAATGAAACAGTTGTCCATCACTGAGAAAGTACACCAATAATCTCACTCTCTTTTAACAAGCACAGCACTGCTGTTGTGTTTATTCAAGCTAAGCACTAATATCACTAATGTCAGCTTTGACTATTGGCTGTTTGTTAAACCATACGTCATCAAGTTATTTGTCATACATTTTTCAAAATAAACCTTTCTGTTACCAGGCTTAAAATCACCACAGTTCTGTCAGCCAATACAGTCACTAATCCATCATATTTGTGCATTATATTAATGAATTAATGATGTTCCACAACAAAACAAGACACTGAGGTGAGGAGCATTTAGATCTTCAACAACACTATAAGCATTTCTCCTCAGACACGATCTGAAGGACATCACATCTAAGTCAAGGTCTTCATGACCCTGCTAACATTCCCGCACAAATCAAGCTGCTAATAAAACAGAGACACACTGATGATTAACGTGCGGTGAACCCTGATTGAATGACAGGGGACCAATGAGAACACCTGGCATATGCAGCTCCGCCCACTGCTTTAACTGGCAAACAAACACCTACCATTACACTGGTCACATGACTTGAGAACATGTGCTTCTGGAATGTCAGCTTTATCAGGGCCACGAACTCAAGCTGCACGTGTAAATACAAGCCAGTCATGAGCTGCGATTAAGACACAGACAGAGATATTGTTATCTACCAAGTCTCTGCTTTTGGATCTGGTTTGGGTAGCAGGAGGCCTGTGGGACGCAGGCTGAACAGGCCGAATCTGTTTTGTGTGATTTGTTTTGTTATTATAAACACATCCAAACTGTTATCAACAGAGACCAAGAAAACTCGCGAATCGGAAACATGCTAACATCAAAATAATGAGGCAGGAACACAAGCTAGAAACGTCCACTCACACTCGCACATCAATCACACATTAATATAACATGACACACATAACAGACACACTAAACATAATAGAGGACACACACACAATCCCCAAAACCCACAAATGAGCCGTTACAGTCAACTGAAGGCTCCTAAAATTACTGCAGTTTTGCATTTAATGCTTCTATTTACCGTAACTGTTCACGTATAACTATATCTATAACTCTATAACGCTATAAGTCTACCTCAAACTACCAGCGTAACTGCCGTTCAGAATAGGGTTCAAAATAAACTTTTTGGCTCAGTTGGCTCAGGAAACACATCGTTCATTCGACCTCCATATAAAAACTCTCCAGTCTGAAAATCATTTCACATTTATAAACTGTGACTTTTACTGATGACTTTTACGCTAGTTAGTGCTGGTCAGTATAGCTAAAATATATACACCACATTTTTCAGCCCTTGATTTTGAATCAATGATTTGTATTATATTCTCTAAAAAGCCTTAAAAGGTTCATTTTCATTTCAGCCAAACAACTGTTGCTGCAAAATATATTCAAACGTCTAATTTAAGAAAAGCAAAGTAATAGATATTTTAAAGTATGCTGGTAACCAAACAAGTGGCACCCATTGACTTCTATTGTATTTGCATAAAACCACTGAGACGTTTCCTAAAATATCTTATTTTGTGTTCCACAGAAGAAAGTGATACAGAGGTGAGAAAATGATGGAAAAATGTCTGAACAAATTCACTTAAATCCTGCATAAACCATCAGTCACATTCAGTTTTCATTGTGAGGACAGTATGATGCACTCTGAAATCAATTCCAAATTCACTTCACGTTTACATTTATAAAACATCAGTTCTCACAATCGTCAAAAAGAATTTCAGGAGCTTGTTCTCTAATTAAGCAGATCACATAACAATAAATCATGTAGTTTAATGAATAATCAAAGAGAATCAGAAGAGATCATGTGAGCCCCACGCTCTCCGCGGCAGGGTCAAAGGTTATTTATCTAAACTCTCGGATACGGAACACCATCCAAGAGCGTCACTCCACAGATAACACAAAGAGCAGCTAACTCATTCTCCTCGTGTCTCTGGCCAGCGGCTCCCAGCTGAGAGGCTGTTTGGATATATGAATGAGGCACAGCACAACACATTCACAATATTTAACTAGCTGGTTTGTGAGCAGGGGGCGGTTGTTGCGGGGGGGGGGGAGCCCGGGATAAGTGTTCCTCTATGACTGTGACTCTGGAGGACAGCTATAAATATATCAGCGGCAACAGAGCAGATTAAAAGCAGACAATGAGCAACAGGAAGTGGTTTTGAGGAAAGGTCAGGCTAAGATTACTTAGGTACAGGCTCTGTTCCTCTGACCAAAGTGTCTGCTGACCAAAGTGTCTGGTGACTAAAGCCGGCTGCCAGTTCTGTGGCCCCTCTTGAGGGCCCTGATTCAGGTGGATAAACACACATGGAGTTTATTTAACAAGAGACAGACTGGTGTGTATGAAATAAGCGCTGATATGAACTGAACTTTTGGCGCTGTAGCACATAAGACAGTAGGAAACTGTCTTAGGGTTTGTTGACAACACAAACAACACAGAACTGCTGCTGGAGCTTTACTGGGTGATACCAGGATTGCAGAAATATGCAGTTTTTTATTAACTCTTTGTGTAGACATCCCTGTAAACTTACTGTGTGATGACACACATATCAAATAAATATACAGCTTTTTCTATAGTAATCAACTACATTTACAAATCCATCTGCTTTCCTCGTTTAGAATTAAAGCCAAGCGCTTGCAAGTACTAATCAATATTAACTCAATATTTATCTTAGCGTAACACAAAGCTAACCTGGCAGTTTTTTATTATGCTGTTATGTCTATTCAAGTATTTTCACATCCTGATGACAATCACAACATAAAGTGGGATAAATATATTTATATATCTTCTGTGGATGACACAGGATCATAAAATGCTCATCCAATCATTGCGTTCACAAAGTTACAACTCAGATCCAAACTTTCAAGAGGTACTCACCAAACAACCCCAAAAGCTCCGTATCCGATCGGTCTGTCCGGCTCGATATCCAGCTGCTGCTGTAAGTGATGCGGGTGTTGATGGTGGTGATGATGCGCCTTCACAGCGGCCGCGGCGGCTTGAACTTGTGCCGGGGCTGCGGCGGCCGCCGGCCCCGGAGCCTGACCGGGAGCGGGCGAGGGGAAGTACGGCTGCTGCTGACTGGGGTTCAGCATCACCGCCGCCGCGGCGGCAGCAGCAGCAGCGGCCGCGGAAGCGTGCTGCTGTACGGGGTGCACGACGGCAGCCGATCCGGGATGCTGAAGGTGATGCTGGCCCGGGTGGTGATGGTGATGGAGATGGGCGGGTGGCGGGAGATGGGACAGCTGGTGGTGATGATGCGGGTGATGCGCTGCTACAGCCGAGGCGCCTCCGTTGTACGCGGCCATCATTTTCGCGGCATTAGAAGCCGTGGTTCCGCACAGAGCCATTGACTCTCTCCACAGCCCCAGAATGAGAAACCAGAACAAAACAAAGACGGAGCAAAAAATGACAAACAAGATCAGACGGCGGCGAGATGGAGAGAGAGGGTGGCCGTGGTCAAACTCTCATGTAGCCGTCATTTATGAGTACAAGCAAAACATAAACGGCTTACAACAACATGAAGATGGACAGATGTCATACTAACATGACAAAAGATCCTTCAGTCAAACTCCGACTGACCTACTTCCGACAATCTTTCTATTTAAAACGCGTTGCACCAGCAAAACGCAACAAACCTGTCGTGAGGCAGAACGAAGGAAAAGTAAAAAGGGATTAAATCAAAATGTAAAGATGCCCCCATGATAAATCCTTTCCACACGGCCTCAAATCTCCCTCATGTTGGAGACGTAAGGCGGCACCTTGCTTCGCTCGAAACTCGGGCTTGTTGCGCGGAAGGGACGCTGGTGAACGGTGCGGGTTACGTGTGAGATGTAATACTCATCTTTTAAATGTCTTCATATTTGCCATGTCTGGGGTCAATGCAGCCCTGTTTCCACCGCCAGGCTGCATGCAGTTCGCAGAAGTTCAGTATCACGCCACTGTTGCTGATTCTTGCTCGCCAGCTTACATGCTTAACGTTACCCTGAAATGACACCTGAACATTCGCCGCATTAACTGCACCGTATCGATCCGAGAAGCGTCGTTTTCGTGCAGTATGGCGCTCTGTACGTGCAATTGTTGCCGCTTTGGGTTGCGCTCGGAAAGCCCCCGGAGTGCAGGTGGATATCTCCAGACCCTCTCCGAAAACTCAACACCCCTGACGCGCTTGCGTTCCTGATACACCCATCGCGCCGATCAACTGAGCGAGCCTGTTTCCCGGAGCGAAGAAAACGTTATTTCCATAGCCGATCAACTTATTTTCCCCATCGGTGTTGCGCTCGTTCCCCGGTGTTGCTTTTAACAGCGCGGGCATGTGTATCCGGTTAACGAGAGAAAACGAAAATAAAACATCCAGCGCTCCTTGCAGCCACTAAACAGGCGGCCAGTGTCCTCACCCGCAGCCGGATGGTGCTGCCAGGACCTGGGGAGGCACAAGCGCAACTGTCTCGGGTACCCGTCCGGTCCTCCTGTGATTGAAGGCTGTTTGGACCAATCGGGTTGTAAGACTGAAGAGTCACAGCCAATCAGCGCACGAGAGGAAGAAGCGGAGTTCCGATCATAACAAACAGGCCCTTGTTGCATGTGTAATGTAGCGCCATTACGATACTGTACACGACTGTATGTGAGGGTCTATGGGGCCCTTGAGCCGTAATGGCGAGCGAAGAGCCCACCTACCCAAAACTGTTACCCGACATGCCATCCAAAACGAGTCCCCTGTCTGAAACGAAACTGACGTGATTTACTGTCCAATCAGCTTTGAAAGGGTATAAACACTTAAATGGTTTTAAATTGTACATTATATGAATAAATATATATTTAAAAATAATAATAAAGTTGTGCCACTACAGAATATCAAATTGTGTCTTATTGTGAAATATATCTATTTATTAGTGTAACTTGACTGATATATACTCAGTTATTAAGCTATTGGTAAGAAGTTATGAGTTGCGTGGTTAGGTTAAAATGTTAACGTACAATAGAGCTGATAGTCTAGTGTCATTTGTACTAACAGAGTGTTTTGTTAGCTGTGCAAAGGGTTGTGGGTTCTGTTCCACGTAACACACTTATTGAATGCATAGCTTAAATGCACCGCAAGTCACTTTGGACAAAAATGCTAGCGTACTGCATAAATGTAATGTGCTAAGTAACATGCAAATCCACTGTTAGTCATTCAAACATAAAACAAACGTAAAAACTTACATGGCTTTGAAAAATAATACATGAAAAATGTCACATCGGTATGTACTGTAATAGATTTTTTAAATTATGCGTCAGTAAATTATTCATGTTTGGGTCTAATGAACCCAATATTCTGGGGTTCTAGTTTTAATTGCAAAATCAGGTTGCGTAATGAAAAAATGTCACTGTTCAGACAGCTCCAGGCTTCCAGACCAAAACACTGTGCCCTCATCTCACAGCTGCTGGTTCCATAGCTGTACTGTGTACATGGTGACTAAAGCTGTGAGACTAAAGTGTGAGACTGAGAGACTTAGGCATTATTGAGATGTAGGCCATGTCAGACAGAAGGACAGCCGTATCTGCTCGCGTTTAGTCACAGAAGCACAGAAGAGATACATAGGCTTGGTGACACTGGCCTTCTGCTCAGAGAGAGAGTCAAGCTCTATTTAAAGCACACTGAATCTTTCTGCTGTCTATTTTTAACACTCCTGTCTTGGGCACGTATATCTGGTGGGGGAGGGAATCAGAAATCACAGCCGATTGTGACCATTCCATCACCTCGGAGAAAACACACACTGCTTTTAAAAGACGTGCCCATCACAGTCCAAATATGGAAAACGGATTCGATGTAAGCCGGTTTGTGTGAAATTCAGTGGCGTTATTAAACCAGGAGAAAGACTGTAGGACAAAACAGTGTTGTTCTACTTTTATCATCTGGAGATCAGCACAGAGATGCTGGGATTCGCTGCTGGGATTCGCTGCTGGGATTCGCTGCTGGGATTCGCTGCTGGGATTCGTTGGGACCGCTGTGTGGGATTCATCTAGTTAACATGAATGTTTCAGTGAGGATTTTTCTATAAGAATCAAGAAATCAACGTTTTTAAATGTTCATTTAATTAATGAATCATTTAATTATACACCCAAAAACGTAATATTATCAGCCATATTTTCTATTCTATTATTCAATTCACTTAAACCTGCCAATTACTACAGTAATATATAATACATGACAAGTAATACATGATTATATATACATAATACATGACATGTTAACGTTTTTAAAACAGATTTTAATAAGATTAAATTATCTTGTGTTTATTATTGAATTTCATTAAAGCTGCAATCTGTAACTTTTGCCTCTCTATCGCCATCTCTGTTTGAAACATAAAATTGCAAGTTAGTGTATGTAACAAATCAGAAATTAGATCCGACAGATCAAATGATAAATCATTATTATTATTAACTCACTGTTGTGAATCAGGGTGAGATAAAGAGATTGTGTTGAACACTCATTTATGTTCTTGCTCAATAACTTATTTGTGTCCACTTTCAACCCAGAACATCTAATTGTACACTTTGCACTCTTGATGGGTGACTCCTGTAACCAGTAACTCTTTATGATGGACAGTGGCGACATCTAGCGGTACAATTCTGAATCTTTGGAGGAGACCAGGCTGTGGAGAGCGCACTGAACGGAGGGCACGATCTCACGCTTTCAAAGCCAGCTTGCAATTTATAGCCCCTGTGAAACTGTCTACCCTACCTTTAATAAAAATGTGTAGACACTGTAAAAATGTTTTTTGCTGCCTTTAATTTTAATAAGTTTAAGCAAAAGTAATTTCGACTTAATATTTTAAACCCTGAATGGTGAAACTTAGAAGTTAAGCAATTTCTTACATTTTTTATGTTACAGCAACTCAACACCAGTCAAGATTAAAAATACTAAGTTGAAGTTACTTACGCAGCCAAGTTGATCAAACGTAAACTTTAAAAAACCTAAAAGCAGCAAAGTGTTTTTACAGTGCAAGAAAATGACAAAGAAAACAGGATCCTTTTCAACAAGTTTATTAGCAGTGACAAAGATTTTCGAGACAGAAATGTGACCCCCTCTTCATATCCACTGTGGGAAATTTAGAGCGAGTGACAAAAAAAATGAAATATTAAAACTTTTAACAGTCAAAACATGGCACAACTAAAAACCGTCGGGGAGGGAAAGTAAAAGCAAGAGTTTATGATGTTCTGATTTTTTATATCGCTCTTATTACACAGGCACCCTGAACTCAAAACAGTTCGCAATATTAACTTTGCATATAATTGAGTGTGTGGATGAAGACAAATACACATGCTTGCACACAAACACACACACACATGCATCCACACGCAAAACTAGCGGAGTTGTAAGGACAGGACAAGAAAACTCACTCATACATTCAGGAAACGCATGAAATGCAAATTGCCAAAGATGCATTTTCTTGGTGCAGATTTTGCAATCAAACGCATCATTGGGTACATCTGTATCTCTCTCTCCCACCTGCAGGTACTTTCATTGCTTTAAAACACTCTAGGATGGCAGTTGAAGAAGATATTTATATAAATAGTTTATATTGCAATTATATTTTTTGTGGGGTAATAAGTGCTTATTTAAATTGTGTAAAATTAAGCTAATGTGCAACCCCCCAAATGATAAACATTGCTCCGCCTGCATCATTTTTTGCACAGAACCGCTGTACGTGCATCCGACCCCTGCAGTTTAGTTTCAAAGGTTCATTCTGTTGACAGAGTTTACAAAGGTCTGGACTAAAACAGGAAAATAGTGACACCAGGACAATGCATGTTGACAGAGGTATTTCATAATGAACTTCTGCGATAACAGAGGATTATAAATTATGCGTCTACATCAGCAGTAACTCCTCAAGCACATCCCTCGAATATCAAAAAAAGACAATATTAGCTACAATAAAAAAGCAAGTGAAACCATAGAGTGATGTGCATCTAAACAAGCCAAGAAATAAGCAAATTATCATAGCTGGATTTCTCTACGTTGCAGAGCTGATTTTAAGAGGAACCCAAACGGAATTAGAGAAGATAAATCAGAACTTAAAAACAATGTTACATTTCTGTTTACTTGAGTTTTAGCAGTTTCATTATCGATGACGAAGCTTTTCACAGCTGCTTTTGAACAAACAGAAAAGACATCGGACACCTGGAGAACAGAAACTTGATGAAGAACTACAGCAACATGTTCCACGTTCTGTCAACAGAAGCAAACGTTGACTACATGGGAACCTGTACACGCTGCTTCCTGAAACCTGAACTGACACACACACACAGAAATTAAAAACCCTCGCAAGGGATGAATATACAGATACATAGTGTGGTTAACTCATGTTATGCATGTGTACTTGCATCTCTTCACCTGGCAGTGTCTCGTGCCGTCTTATACAGAAACAAAATACCAAATGATACCTGTACGACACAAGCTTGGCTTTCAGTCGAAAATGAAATCAGTTCGCTTAAAGGTTAAACTTTTAAAAATGGCTGGTACAAACACGGGACCTTCTTTTCATTTTTGGCAATAACACTGTTGGTGCATTTTTCCGTTAGATGGAACAACACTGGCCGAACTCTACCTGAGTGTCTTTTGGATCCTCTTTCTTTTTGCTTTTTTGTTTTGTACGTTTTTTCTTTGTTTTTATTTTCTTTTGAGATCGTGGACTGACAGTTCTTAGGTAGAGGTTTAAGTTAGTAGCGTATGATCAATTACTAGAATTTCAAACATGTACTGATATGTCAATGTTAAAGGAAATACAATTCAAGAACATAATACAAAGTGCTACTGATTTTCACATGTAAATCGACTAAATTGTGAAATGATGCGACGGAGGACAGACGAGAAAGGAACCGGACACAGAATTCCTGTCAACAGCGACTCTACTGATGAAGTTCATGTGCTTTCGCAAGCGTTCAATTAATAAGCTAAAAACCAGGTCCAGTTTTATAAAAACATAAGAACACAAATTCAACATAATGACATAATTCACATAAATCAAACTGCATTAAAGTGACTAGATGATGGCAGAGCTTGATATAAAGCTAACCGTAGGTGTCTATGAAATCAAATACAAAGACTGGACGTGTCCCCAGGAACAGCGCTCTGTGATTTTCCTAAATGTGGTGTAGTGAAAAACTAAACTGTAGTTACTGCTGTCTTACTGGACAAAACCAAAACTCACAGTAGACAAGCAGCTCTAGAGAACAAGCCCAAAGGAAGAGCGAAATCAACCTTCTAACACACTAGCGTACGGCTGACGTACCTGTTAGCATTAAAGCTAAAGCAACTGTGAACGGTTCAGCACATCTTAGCGGTTATTCCTCCGAGTTCTACCTGCTATTTAAAATTAAATATAAAATCGTGAAACGCTCAAGATAAAAGATTATAGCACAATCTCTGCCCTCAGTTGACACACTCTTGAGCAATGAGCAGAAAATGAGAATGTCCATCAGGTGAGTGTGAAGTGACAACCGTAAGACTATTAAAGCAGAGCGCTTTCAATTCTCTCAGAGGAGAACGCACACTACACATGCACACTACAGAAAGTACACCTTACCTATCCGAGTGTACCTTGAAACCTGCCCGCGAGTTGTTCAGTATTTCAATGTGAAGGAAAAGAATACAGGACAAAAATAAAAGACAACGCCTCACAATCTTGTCCAGAAATTAAATTAAGACAATTATTTGCCCCCGAGGCTTGGACGACCTGCCCCCCCCCAGACCCTGAATTAAAAATAAAACGTGTTCCTCTGGCCACAGTATGTTATTTTGCTGAAGAGCAACACTGGAGGTCTTCTGTTCTGAAGTGAATTTTGAATTCAGTGTGTACGCACACAAGACCACTTTGAGTCTACATCATCTGATCTCAAGAGTGTGAACAAGGAGGCGTAGTAACATCCTCTTCTCCAGCTGGAGATGAAGATGGCTTTCTGTACGTCTGTGAGTACTTAAAGGAGAAGCTTCTGTCCAAACAAATGTCTTCACTGAGTTATTACGAGTCCTTGACGTGGGTTTTATGTCCCCGACATCAGCGGAATTGTCTTGAGCAACATAGACCTCATAAGAGTTCAACAGCCCTCTTTCATTCCAATATTCTAAAACCAGCGAACCTGTTTTCCTAAGCGTGCTCGTTTTTTAACCCTGACTGCTGACTGGAAACAAGGTCCTTTCAAAACATCTTAAGATTGGATCAGTTCAGATACAGGATGTTCAGAGGCAGCAGTCGTGTTCCTCAAGGTCCAGCTGAGATATAGTGTCCAGACACATCTTCAATGAGCAGGTCCAACCCATGACTCACTGTAGAGGACGACTCGATTTGGATCTACAGGAAAGAGAACGCAGGTGTGATTCGAGTTAGCTGCTTGGTGAATGAGTCAATTCTAAACCACAGACTAAATGATACAGGAGGGGCTGAGGCATACGAGAGGATGGGGCATTAGGTTTCAATACCTAAACGTTCATTTAAGGGTTTAATTGCATGCAGGCAATACAGTTGTTTATAAACACTGACATCTTACATTTCAAGATTTTAAAAAGGAGGTCTGAGATGAAGGGAAGCTTACCTTGTTTTTGCAAATTCAAAATATATTCCATTTCTGCAAAAAACAAAAAGAGCAAGATGAAAGTTCAGTGTAAAAATAGCTTCAGTTTGTCAGCATCTGTCTGTCTGTCTGTCTGTCTCTGTCGTTTCTGACTTGAAAGAACCACGGCTAAAGGACCAAGCTATTTCAATTCAAAAAACACACAACAACAAAGCTTCAAATGCTGCTCTTTTATGGCTTTATATAACCACAAAGAAATTACATTTATATAACATTTGGTGTCCTGTCTTTTTGGCGTTCAAGACAAACATTCTCCAACTACTAATTTGAGAAGACTGAGAAACTTTAACTTACTCTTAAGACGTAATCTAAACCCATCAACACAGCCTTTGTGTACTTCTGTACAAGCATTTTAAAGTATGCACTTAGTACATAAAGAAAGGGAACTTTTTAAAAATAAGTGACTTACATTTAAATTGATGCATTTGGCAGACGCTTTTATCCTAAGCGACTTACATTGCATGATGCTATACATTTTTTCAAGTATGTGCGATCCCTGGGATCGAACCCATACGTTGTTAACGTCAACCACTCTAACCACTGAGCTACAGGAAAGTAGTAGACTTACCTTTAGTGTGATAAATTACAGCAGCTTTAAGATCAAACGACCCCCAACTTGATCTCATGTCAAAGCCCTTCGTATGGCCCAGGTCTTTGGCCAAAGCCACCTTAGGTGCAGCTGAGGAGGTGGGAGGCAGCTCGGCCCAAATATACTTAGAGGAAGAACAAAACACTATTGCACCATGAACCCCCGTCTCCTCTCTCCGGGTATCCAGATTGAGGACAGGGGTGTCGGGTACCGACCCGCTTGTAGCTGTGGCACCAGCGTTCACACCTCTGCTCAGATTCTGAGCGTTAGTCCGTTTCTCTGGCTCGTGAGCTTTGGGCATGGGTGGTTGATCCACTCTCTGAGAGGCCACTGTAGCTGGACAGCCTCCCTGAAAGCTCACCTCCACCAACACGTCCTTTCCATTTGAACGACAAGCCCCGACCTCTGGACCAGCACTGGGTTCGTTGATAAAGGACAAGCCCCACTGATTCTGAAAAATGTCCCCCAGAGATTTCTGATTTGTTGGAGCAGCAGGGGGGTCAGCCTGGCGGCCACTAGGGAGAAAAAGTTGCATATTGGGGTAAACAAATAGACTGGCCTTCCTGGGCTCAGTCAAAGAGTTGGTGGAACTTCCAGTGGAGGTACTGGTACCACCAGGGGGAGATGCTACATTCTCAGCAAGAGCAGCTGGGGACACCATCAGAGGACCAGTGCTTGCTGTTGAGCTGAAATGGGGTCCAGGTAGGGGACACCCATTCCCTTCCCCTGGCAGAGGGCCGTTGGTAAAGCTAGCTGAGGTGATGGTTTTCACCGCAGACATGGGGACCTGTGGCGGTCTCCCAGGCACCTGGGGAGCAGGAGCGAGAGCCTCTCCGCCAGTTTGGGCAGCCTTGTTGAGGTTCTCCTTTACTTTGCTTGCATAACTAATCTTAGGCACAATCTTCGCGCTACTATTATCCACAGGAAACACAGGCGGAGGCTTGAACAAGGTCCACGAGTCCTCTTTGGTGGATGCGGCCACCTTAACTTTGCCGGACCGTTCCTCAGTTTTTTTGCCAGCCGCTTTGCTGTCCGAGTTCTTGCGCTGAAGTTCAGCCACGAGGGGAGGAGGTGGTGTGGGGGACACAGCTGGTTCCTTGGCTTTTGAAAGGCAACCTGGATGGCTTTCTGCTTTTGAACCAGCTCTGCCACTCTCCATCATCCAGCCCACAGCCCTGTTGGCTGACTCTGGTGCCACAGGCCCATGATCTTGTTTGTTGCCCTGCTGCATGGCTTTACCCTGTGTAGAAGCAGTCACATTGTCCCCAGCTTTGCCAGTCCCCTGGGCCCGATGCTTCTTGGGAGTAGTGTATCCACTCTCCGATCCACTGCCATCATTGTCCGCTCCAGGTTTACAGGGGTAACCGTTAGTTAGTGGTAGAGAGTTGAGCGACACCACACCGTTCAGCGAAACCAAAACCTCTTTTTTACCCTCAGTTGTGTTCAGCTCTGAGGACTGCTCAGTTTTGAAGTCCATGCTGTTTCTGCTAGTGTTTCTGCCTCTTCCGTCCCCTGTTGAGTCAGTGATGAAGGCCCGTCGAGTGGGCTTCGGGTTCAAGTGGATTTCTAGCAGGTGTCTGTCGCCATTGCCGTTTGCGGGGTGCGAGGAGCTGTCGGGGTTAAAGGATGCAGGAGTCGCCTCTCCCTCACTCAGAGTTCCATTTATTTTCCCATTTTCTGTGCACGGAAGAGACAAAAGCAATATATGAATGTATTACAAATCTGAATCAACTGATTCAAGAATTTTAGGAAGATTAGATCTCATGTTCCAGAAAGACAACAGTCAAGTCTAGTCAATTATTGCACACCATCAAGGAATATTTAGACAAGGTATGTTTGGTGGAAGCAAGCCAGGGTCAGGCAGACGACTGACTCACTTCTGGAACTCGCACTGAAAAATCATGCAAATTAAAACTTGTTTAAATAACTCAGCTGTTTTCACAACTTATAAAATCAAAACTGTACAGTGAAACGCTGTCAAAACAGTTCAAAACTGAAATAAAAGGAATTAAAGAATCGGTCTGACCACACTGGAATTAAACAAAAACATGCAGACGGATTCAAAATTATTTGACACTCCAGAAATCATATCATTATACAGTACATGTACAGGTTAAGACAGCAAAACAGTTGGAGAATGCAATACGCACATTAACAGAGAAACAAATGAATGCGGTAAAAAATGGTTCCGAGCTCTAATTTGGGTCTACACGACCTCTGTCATCTGAAGCTGAAAGTATGAGGCGTGAAAATGTAAGTGCGCTTTCATCGGCCGCTGAAGTCTGACATCGCCCTATTTTTAACCGGAGGTATGACGTGTCAAAATGGAGTACTCGGTTATATTTGGGTAGTTCCCCAGGATCGGTGCAAACCATTTAAAACTCTCCACTGAATGAGTCGATACGCCCTAAATCCCTTTTCAAACATCTCGTGCGTTGCATTCATCTTTCGTTTGTGTGACAACGTGAACTAGATCTACAACTAGCTGAGGTGGAAACTAGTTAAACTCCTGGTTAAACAACACGTAGAACATCTGTACCACATAAAAACTCTCAATCAAACCGAGTAGTGACGGTATTGCCTATTCTGTGATGATGACATGATACTAAAACACGCTGTTCGTCTCATAAGTACACATAACAAGCTTTCGATTTTAACACACAGACGTTGCTTGAATAAGGTGTGTATGTACACTACGTGCACTTCCTTTAGGTTTAAATAGATTGAAAATCTCGGGTACATGTGCTTTAGTCGGTGTACAAATGGGCCAAGTCATCAGCCAGCTAGCATGCTAAGCGGGCAGTCTGCTCGGCTAGTCGCAGGCAGATGTGTGATTGTATTTACATTACAGCTAATTTAACGTGACAGCTTGAAAAACACATCTCACGATGACTGTTAAACGCGTTAGCAATGCGTGTGCATCGAACACAGCCCGTTTTGTCGACATACAGCCGCGTATACTATGTCATTGTACATGTTACAACCGCTGACAGAGCTCAGCCCCAAAATGGCCTTTTACCAAAAGTTTGCCCAGCCCCAAACTGCGGTGCTTTTCAACACATTAACACCAGGTTATGTTCACATAAACGCAATCGTGCTGCATGTAATGTCACTTTCATTTACTAATGTATTACACGTGAGTGTCACATGAGTAGACGAGCAGAAGTATTCGAGCACGGGCGATTCTCAACACTGGACATAATAAACACAAGCACGACCATTCGCTTGAAATAAAAGAAACAGAAGCGTTTTATCACCAAAATATATAGTGTTATAGACATTTCAAGAGTTCAAATGACAGAGTTGTGACAGGGAAGCGGCGGTAAGCCCGAGCCCGGCCGCTGCCAGGCCCGCTCACATGACTGTCAGATACCGACACGAGAGCTATAGGCCCAGTTTACCGAAACCGCTATTAGCGACCGTGACAACAGAGCTAACACAGCCGACTGCATAAACCTAACTGCACCGAGCTGTGCTACACGTGAAACCCGTTTGTATCCGAGACGGGCCGCGGTGAAGTTTGTGAGACTCGTCCGTCCATCATGGCGGACAGGAAATAACAGAACGAGCTACATTCCACAGGAGCCGGTCCGTGTTGCTGCTGCGGCTAACGGGCCATTATAAACACCCACATTCCCACTTTTAAAACGGCAAACAAAATTAAAGTTTGCCTTGCAAACGACTTATACGTCAGAGCAATGTGTGATGGGTAAACTGGTGTTTGGGGACCGGAGCGCAAGGTCAACGCGATAGCTTCGCGGCTAACACCGGATTTAACTACATAACTCACCGGACTTCACTTCGGCTCTGCCCGTGTAAACGCACCACGTATTAGGCTGCGTGAACGTAACCGGATAGACAGCGAGGTGACTGGTTACCAACCTGTTTTCTTCGTCTGCGTTTTCTCGTTCTGGAACTGACGGTGGTTCCGATCATTGTTCACCGATAGGTCCGATCGATCCGGGCCGTTGTCTGCTCCATGACTTACATGTACTCCGGTTGCCCCTTCGCAGGGACCTTCCTCCATTTAACGCAAGCGACACACTGTGTTTGACCGGTGCTCGGCGGACGAGGGGAGTTGATGCATCAGCTCTGCCCAATCACCGCCTGCGTTCGGGGGTGCCAGCAAGAGGCGTTTCGTGCGTCGCGTTACGAGGCGTGGACGCTTCCCAGTCAAGGCCACAGGAAGCAGCCAAGCAAACTCGTGAATTTAGTGTCAGGAAGGCAGAACCACTCTCTCTCTCATTTGAGGAACTCTCTCAAAGTCGTCGAGCTGAGCCACCCTCAGATTGTTTATCAAGAACTTTGTAATGATTAAAAATCTTCAGGCTGAGATGATGTAAACACAGGGATGGTCCTCTAAAAGAGGTTTCACTCTGGATCATACTAGAGCGAGTGTGAATTATAGATCTGGGCATGTTCTTTTGTGTTCTCCCTAGATATGCTGACAGAGTTAATAGAAATGAGGACATGATCAACTTTAGTCACCCAGTTTCCCCTGAGTGCTTGCTGACAGATTCCGCATACTGTACATGCAGACCGCAGGGAAATTAAAAGTGTTTGGGTTTAGTAATAATTTAATACAAATTGTGCATAGATTTAACACAATCCTATACATAAATCTTATAAACCATGTACGTAGACAGCAATACATTTATTACAATACAGTTTAAAGTTGTTGTGTGTGTACCACAGTAAGAATGTATTTGCTAGTTTGGATGGTTTAAATTCCACGAGTTAAATTAACCAGAGGGGGCAGACAAGCACCACTGGAATAGTAATAAATCAGATTAAATATCGAGTTAATTCAGGGTCATATCTACTTTAGAAAGATTGGTGCCAATTAATGAGTTTTTCAATGGAAAATTTTCAGACTTTTACATCTGGTCTCTACTCATTTCCACCAATGACCATTTGGTAACATTCTTGAGTCAGATTATATATTTTTTCAGTTCTGTGGTGATTGTTTAACAGACTTGTTTGGAAAATCCTTCCTTAAACCTTTGAAGGGGTCAGATCTCTCAAGATTGAGTGACATGGACAGCTCTTGAACTTCCATCCCGTGTGCTGGTACTTGCTGAAAGCAAAAGTTACTCAGCAAGTTCCCTATTTAGGTGGAACCAAAATAGCGTTTATAAATCACACTTTAAACACTTTGTAAACTGTATTTCTGAGAGTCTGTAGATTATGATTTCTCTCTTGCTCTCCCTTAATTCTTGCATAACCAGCATTGGATATTTGGGTTTTTTTTAATAATAAAGGTCCAACAGTTGCACATATAGCTAACGCATGATCATTATGTAAGCCAGACTCTAATATAAAAAATGTGCTTTATTCAGAGTTTATGCAGATCAAATCTTTTGTACAAATAAAGAAAACAATAAAAATGCAAAACGTTTCACTTGCGTTCAAGTTATTTGTGGTTTGACTTATTATTGGGGTAAACCTGCATGGAAACGAAGGGAAATCATTCGGGTTGTTTATTTGCTGTCAGACAGAGAAAATGAGGTGAAAGCCGTAAAAAGTCATTTTGACTCTTGCCCGTTGGCTGTCGCCATGGAGACAAGCCCATCACAAATAAAGCAGTACTTCACACTGCGACAGCTTTCATTTGAATCCAGTATTATCCTCATGCAGATGAACAGCAGTGTAAACAGAGTCTGTCATTACAAATAACATGAACTGATAGAGGTCAAAGTTTTCTCTGTATTGAAGGGTTTAAATAGTGACCTTCTTAAAGCTTCCGCCTCTCTGTCGTCATCTCTGTTTGAAACAAGTACTTTACGTACTTTTCTTGTTAAAATCAAACGAGGCCAAAACGACAATCGTAAAAGTTAAGGATTGCAGCTTCACGTTAAAACAGAAATAAAGAGCAAAACAGAAGTGCATGCTTCACACCACGAGGTGGCAGGCGTTATCTTCGGAATGGATATTTCTGAATTTGGTTTAAACAGAGTGAATGAAGATCAGTCTTTATTTAAGATAAGTTGTATGTTGTGCATGCTATAGGCTACCTAAAATGTGGTTTATTTGCCACAGAAACGTCTCAGTTTACAGAAACTACATTTGAGACATTTAATATGATTTTTACTGTAGTTCTGATTTATGTTAAAACTGTATGTTATGATCTTAAGGCGTTTTTAGGGATGAACAAAACGGAATGGACGTCTGTTCAGTTGCCGGGGGTGAATCTTTACTCTGTATCAGAAGGAGTTTAAGCTAACAGGGAACGGTTCTTTAAACATATCAAAAACGTTCTTGCAGTCATTTCTAAAAAACTGGACATTTTAAACATTCCTCGAACATTTAAAATAACACTCTGTTATATAACGCAAGGGAAACCTTCTTAATAAAATTGTTAGCAGGGCAACCAGACATGATATGTTTAATTCTGTCAGTTTTCTCATTTGTCTTGTGAATTGCAGGGTGAAACGTTCACTCAGAGGTGCTGAAGCTCTCCACCTGTCTCCCGAGCTCCTGACGCGTGACTTTAAAAGCAGAACTCACGAGTTTGGGTCTCAGGGAACAGGAGGAGGGCAGCCATTACCAGCCCAGCCTAAAGCTTTTCTCTTATTAAAGCTTCTGCACGGTTCTGCCTCTGAGCTCATCGTGTCTGCCCAGCCAAAAGTTGGCATGACGTTGTTGCTAACTGATTATACTACTAGTAACTGTTAACACAATGACAACTCAAGAAACTAAAGGCAATAACTTGACTGCAAAAAGACTTTATAAAATATTGAATAAGAAATGTAAGACTTGTTTCGCGTCTAACTTCGACAGACAGATGCGCTCCGCTATGCAGTCTTTGTGTACAGAGAGAAAAGACCCCCCCCCATCTCTGAGCCAGACGGTCACTCCTTCCTCTTTGTTGTCCTCAGTGCTCTTATAAATCATGAGAGAACATCTCTCACTCGTAATCCCACTGACACCCAGCAGACACGAGGTGCTGTCCACCATCTGCATCCACTCACAGGCTGGACAAGCGTCCTGGTGCTGCAGTTAAACATGATGGTGAACGGCTGCCTCAGACTGTAACCCTCACTGACAGACCGTTTGAGAATGCTGGAAATTTGTAGGTGTGATCAGCGGTCTACTACATACAGATGTGCCAAACCCCGCCCCTTCCTGTTACATCCGCCAGCACTGTTCGGAATGCTTCATTAAATCTTTCCCATGTGTGGCGGCGAATCCGTCGCTCACCTCAGTCAAAACACGAGTGATGTTATTTTCATCACGTCCACCGATCCCTCCCCCACCTCGCTCGTATGGCCCCCATCCTCCCCTGAGGCGGACGCCAGAAAACAGGCCGAGGTGATGCTCCCAGGAACGAGCAGATTATTATCGGCATTCCCAAGTTACCTCTGGCAAAGCAGATGCCATCGCTGCCGCCATCCATCTTTGAAGGGAAACAAAAATCATATTTTGAGGTGAAGAGAGGAGCTGGGTGCTGAATCACAGGCAGACTGGTCTAAGGAGGGGGTGAGTGGAAGACGCAGGTTAGTCCCGCCCCTGCGTTCGCTGCCATTGGCTCAGGGAGACGTCCATCACCCCGTCCGGCAGTGGCAGGAGGCTGCGGTGCACCAGTGAGGCTAGAGTTTCAGACACAAACAAATGGTCAGTGGCAAAAAGTGCAGATGGTCTAACTGACAACCTGTGCTGGAAAATGATTTAATCTCTCGTTCTCATGCATAAAGTGACAGACTGAATTTCCAGACCAGACAATGAACAGGTCTGGAATCAGCTGATAAGACACATGGAGCTTGTTTGGATAGTCGATACAAGCCCGGAGAAAAATTCCTGTTATTAGATGATGAAATAGGGAAGAATTCCCTAAGACTTCATTTATACACGCGCCCACACTTTACAGTCTAAAACTGTGTATGGAATGAAGTTTACACTCACCCTGATTTGTGAAAGGCGAGTGAAGCATCCTCACAATTCCATTAAGGGTTTTTAAATGACCGCACAGAACTTAAATGTTCTTTACCTCTTCTTGTGATCTCCTGTGACCCCCCTTCCACCGGCACCCCCCCACACACACCTCATCCAGGAGTAAAGTCACTTTCACTGTCAGGCAGAAAAGCAGCTTTGTCATTGAGCAGCTGTGTGTTTCTCCCGTCTGTTCTCCAGTGAGATTAGACCACATGACTTGAGAAGAAGCCTGAAGAACACGGAAAGAGAGAGCAGAAGCGCAAACACTGTAATCCTGTGTTTGGAGTCGTGTACCTGAGGAGACGGGTTCAGTTCACAGCGCATTTCTGACATGCTTCATGGAGCGCCGAGTGAGGGAGGGAGGGATGGGGAGGAGGCGAAGCTCATAATAACTGCATATAATCCCTTCCCTGCAGAAACTTCCCCTCTCTCTCTCTCTCTCTCTCTCTCTCTCTCTCTCTCTCGGCTCTTGTCTAAACGCTGGTATGCAAAGACCATGTTTTAAGATCCCCAGTCAGACAAGCCCCTAAGTCACCTCTGTGACCTCAAGTTTAACATAACATCAGCACAGTTTTTTTCTGTGCTGATTTTAGAAGGAAAATCTACTGAAATCTGACAAATGGATTTAAAGTTTTCCTGGTTTGATTATTTTAAGTAGCTTAGTTAAAAAGCGTAATTAATTTAAGCTAAATATTTTTAAATACGCAGCGTTTATACGCATGTGTTTCTAAATGATGTCAATCAGCAGCTGTTCCAGTCTGACTCGCATCACATGACTCCTCTCAACTCAAGATTATTCACGTGTGGTTTGGATGTCAAATAAGACAACGGTCATTTTCCATGAACAATTGTAGCCGTAAAAATAAATTAAGAAGACTAAAGGTCGTGAACTCAGGCAGATATGTTCGTCTGGTTACACACTCGCTCCCTGCACAGAACATCAGTGTTTAACTGTCAACACGAACATCATGCTCATGTGATCAGAAGCTGACTTCCTCTGGCCTTTGTCATTCTCAAACTGTCTTAAGGCAATCACAAGACATGAATATCTCTCTGAGCTGGTCTCTCAAAAATATCTCCAGTCTAACACACTGTCATTCAGAGTTAAAGCTCCAGATACACAGAACTGAAGTGGGTTGTTGAGCGCAACCACTCGAGTCAGCTCTATACCACACGCTCTTTAGCACTTTAATTACAATCAACCTCGTCTTCATGTGTGCCCATTTCCAGAATTATTCTCCAGATTAATCAGACCCCAGAGATCTAGAGCGCAGTGCTGAGGATCTAGAGCGCAGTGCTGAGGATCTAGGGCGCAGTGCTGAGGATCTAGAGCGCAGCGCTGAGGATCTAGAGCGCAGTGCTGAGGATCTAGAGCGCAGTGCTGAGGATCTAGGGCGCAGTGCTGAGGATCTAGGGCGCAGTGCTGAGGATCTAGGGCGCAGTGCTGAGGATCTAGAGCGCAGTGCTGAGGATCTAGAGCGCAGTGCTGAGGATCTAGAGCGCAGTGCTGAGGATCTAGAGCGCAGTGCTGAGGATCTAGAGCGCAGTGCTGAGGATCTAGAATACAGTCTATTAGACGTCCACTTGGAATAAATCCAACACAGTATAAATGACAAGTGGTGTGTTTGCATTGTAATTCTGTAATCTTGTAATCACAGACCGTCTAGACAGTAAAACATCAATAGATTATTGTTGTTTTAAGAGCTGTTATGGTTTTATTTGGAAGCAGTCGTGTTTAACCGATATATTCTGTCTGCTGGTGCTTGACCATCATAAAACAAACCCTCATAATGAGAACAGGAAAATCCCTGTTTTTCCACTTGCAGTTGAGTTTGTCTCACAAACGCGGGATTTCCCTCATTAACTCACACTTGAAACCTTTTATTAAAGCTGCAGTCCACAACTTTTCTCTTTCTACCACCATGTCTGTCTGAATCATAAAACTGCAGGTTACTTTTCATTACGTATGTTGAAGTCAAATGAAGCCAGACTGACATTTCCCCGAAAATCAAACACAACAGCTCAAATTATAAATCATTATAATAAACTTACTGCTGTGAACTGAGGTAGAAAGACAGAAAGCAATTAGATCTTTCCTCAGCCGAGACAAACACTTCTGTGAATCTGCTGTCTGATATCCTAGTTCCTATTTTTGCTCTTGATGATGATCCTTCTGAGCTTTCGAGAGCTTTCGAGAGCATGCTAGCATATAGATGGCCTGCAGACAAGAACAAAGCCACAAAATGATTTTGATTTTACATGGTGGAGAGAGAACTGGCAAGATGTTCATTTATCAATACACAAGTACAATACATCCTCTCACATCACTGTTATCTAATACATGAACCAGCTGAGAAAACGAGTGTGTGGTCCGTTTCACTGAATCTCACAGCGTCTCGTGACAGCGGAGGCTGTTAGCTCTGGATATGTTTAAGCATTAAGTAATGGGATACATTCTGAGCACGCTTGAGGTTGGGTGAAATGAGGACAATGAGGACCGTTCCTCAGTTTACATCCTTCTGTTCTGCCAGTCTGACAGAAGTCAGTCCAATACAAACACTTTTATAGATGTATGATTGAGTTTTAATCTAGCCTGCAGTCCAAGTGAAATACATTTCCATTCCCGACGTTCCGATGTTCTGCGGTCTGCTTCATACACGGATCAGAGGGATCCCAAACCAAGTATTTGCATCATTAACAATATTTTATATGCAGTTGATGAACACATGACATTTTTAAGTAAACAAGTATAGCTGAGATTCAGAAAGCAGTCTTTCATCTCTGTGGATGAATTGTAGCACGTTTAACATGTCAGTCATGTTGACGGTTTAATACAGGCAATAACTGTCAAATATTTATTCAGAACCATTAAACTGCAGTTAAACAGTAAAAGCAGACAACTGAGAACCCAGCTAACAGTATCGGGTTGTAAGAACATTTCCATAACGTTCCTGTAAAGTAATTAAAACATTAAAAATGATTTTGAAAGTTGTGTCAGCGATGCTGTTTGGTTAGAAGAACATGATTCAAACTTTTTTTAGAGAATTTTGCTGCCACCTCGAGTCAGATGCGAGACTAAATCATGTCGATTTAACAATACACGATATATGTGACCTTATGTGTGCTAGATGGCGTTTAAAACCATCTCTCTCTCTCTCTCTCTCTCTCTCTCTCTCTCTGACATGTGATGCAGTTTTGGTGTTGTCACATGTACAATGTTTTGCATTGTATCTGAAACATCCCAACATGCATGTTTCATGTTTCTGACCTCTTGCTGACATCATGCGAGTTAGCAGATCAAGTTAACAAGCGGGGCTTTAAACATCTAGCAAACGTAACCTGGCGTTCACAATGCGCGTACACACGCAATACAAACGCACTATAATATCTACATGTAATTACTTACATTCTTGTCATCTGTAAGAAACTCGCTGACCTGCTGCGTGTATTTCTCTGTCGAGTTTCTTACCCAGTTGCAAGTGCTGCATGACTCCACAGCAATGATCAGCGTTTGTTAAGCCCATCTCCACCACCAGAGGTCGCTCTGCGTCCAAGTGTATCACATTAAAGCGGAGAACGATATATATTTAACATTATTATAGAGAAAGGTCCATTTCCAGTTGTATTTTTCAAATAAGGACTAAGTTTATGACAGACAATTGTCGGACTTGACAGACCATTTTGACCAAAGTCAGTTTGGATTAAAAACACTTTTTGATCCCACTGTTCATTTCTTTCTGTCATGTTTGAGGCCGCGGCTTTCTGTGAAACTCTGACCTCCTGTTTCCACTGGCGGGTTACCAGTGGATCTTAAAATAGAATAAAAAGCCAAAAATAAAAACGATTAAACTCTGCGGTCAAGTCATACCGCCGTTAACAATCTCAGACAAGCTAATGTGTTGAAGCTGTCACATCACAGGCAGGAATATCAGAGGTATAATATACCACAATCATTTGTTGACATGAAATAAACAGGGCAGGTAAACTGCAGGTAAAATAAAACAAGCTGATTGATCACATTATTTGCCAGTCAGACAGCTCCCTCTCTCTCTCTCTCTCTCTCTCTCTCACTCTCACTCTCACTCTCACTCTCACTCTCTCGGCCTGTGTACATTTCAGAACAGCTCCAGACCTTCAGCTGCAGTCAGAGGCACAGAGTTAGGTGAGTGAAGATGAGGTCATGTTTAAATCCAGGAAGCAGAATAACATGCGAGTCACTTCCAGTAAATCTGTGTGCTGTTGTTTAGATGAGGTGGCAGAATGAGTGCGTCTTGGCACCGTTAAGAGACAGTTTTCTGTGATAAATACCGACATTATTACTCTCCTGTGTGTTTGTGTGTGTGTGTGTGTGTGTGTGTGCGTCCCGCTTGACATGAAGCAGAATCAGTCAGCCGTGACCTTACACTGACCTCAGTGTCTCAAGTCTTTAACCAAACAACAGCCTGTGTGCTGATTTAAGCTGGTCCTGCTGTCTGGCCTACAGGCCTTCGTTGTCAAAGGCAAGACCCCATGGTAGGCTGTAAGAATGTTTCCCTAACGTTTCCATTAAAGAACAAAAACATTAAAAATGCTTACATGCACATAAAACTTGGCTGACTGTTTATTGAAGCTCTGCTTTTTACAATACACAACCCTGTGTGTTTATTCTATGTCTGTTGTTCTATTATTTTGCCTATATTCACCGCGGAGCAAGAGATCAAAGCCAGCAATCGCTGCTGTGGCGTTTCCACACGTCTGTCCTTCCGTAAACACACAGTTGTCAAGCTCCACGACGTGACCTCAGTCTCGCTCCCAGACTTATCTCACCTCAGGCGAGAGGTTATAGTCAGTTCAAGCCCAACAAACATCTACACAGAGAAGTCTTCGCTGCAGGACTCAAGATTATGAGACACTAAAGCAAGGGCTAATCTTCCGAAGATCAAATGAAGTGGAATTTAGAGGAGCAAATGATAAGATGCTTGTAATGCACAGATGTGCGTTGATGAATCACAGCATGATTTAGAGATGGCAGTGGGAGGGGTCATTAGCTATCATCAGCCAAGCAGAGAGAACATTCTATGTATTGTGTGAATTAATGCCAGCAGTGTGACTTTCTTTGATGCATTAAAAATGCAAGCAAGCTCTTGTCCAATTACGAGAGAGAGGTTCTGTGAAAGAAACTCAGCAGGAATGTAAAGCTCGCATGAATGAAAATCATGCATTTGGTGAATTTCCAGTGACCCTGCAGAGGACAAGCAGATTTGGAGAATGAGTTGATGAATACTGGTGAATCTACATGAATTAAAAGCATGTAAATTATTTGCATGAAGAGTACCCAGAAATTAGCATTAGCACCCCAAAATGACAATAAAATTTCCTTACAAATTCGACTGCCTGTAGTACAACAGAAAAGTTTCACTCTATACAAATAATTTTTTCATGTGGATGTGATTTATAGGCAAAATACTATTATTTTAAGACTTCAAAGACTGTGTTAAAGACTACGTTAACATAACATGAAAGCATTTCTGATTCATGTTCATGTGTGACTGAATTTAATCTCACCCCCTCACTGACACACGACAGGCCCAGTAACTATTATTTCACCTAGTTTTAGAGGAAATCAAAAGAATGATCATATTCAGAAACAAGCTTGCACACGTTTCCTGACTTTGAGTGTTAAGATCCCTCAAGCTCTGCTGTCCCTCATCTGGATTTGTCTGCATGTCATTTTTGGGCTTACAAAAAGAGCAGAAGTTGAAAAAGTGAGCAGTGAGTGAGCAGAAGTTGAAAAAGGATCTCCATTCTCCGTTTTCTGAGAGAAAACAACACTGTACGCCTGAGGCAGAACGTTCTGTGTTTCACAAAGTGTCTCTTTCTTCTGCCGTACCTTTCACACAGAGCACTGATGTGTGTTGACACTGGGTTCAGTGATGCAGAAGTCACCTCTGCTCGATCACTTCCTCTCACATCTGTGTCACTGAGACCAGCAGGAATGAAGCTCATGACTCAGGGCCCAATGGAGATACATGAGGTCAGCAGCAAGACTCAGTCAGCCAATGACAAAGTCTTCATGTATATTAAACGTGCACTAACAGATGTTCCTAACAGGCCTTTCTATTCCTTTTGACGCAAAATTCCTCGGCGTGCCGCTAGAGGTTAAAGAAGTGTCACTGTTCAGATTTGTTACAAAAAAATCTGTTACAAAAACAACTTTTGTTTAACGACGTTTAAAGGAAAACAACTTTACTGCTTCATACCGGCTCTGAAACTGAGACCAAAACATAGTTTATTCATTTCATAACTTTATTTAAACGAAAATGAAATGTGTTGTTAGAAGTAAAGATACACAATACTCAATATATGCATTAAAACAATATTTTAAAACCGAATGGAAATCTCCATTGTGATCCATCTTTGTACTGTATACAGTACAGAACATGACTGTTTACCTGTTTGGTTTTCTCCTCGTAAACAATAAAATTAAGTGAAAACAAACTCCTCATATGCACATTGGTTTCATGTGTATGTTTAAGACTTTGAATTTCTCCACGTCCAGTTATTCATCTGAACCTTCTCATGCATCCACATGCAGCAGGCGACTGTGTATCCTTAAATATCTGACAGAACACAAGATATTTGCAGAACAGATTATCATAGTTTTATAAGGAGACACATGCAAAAGAGGGACAGAAATCATCCTCTGTATTATGTACATATGCACATGGCATCTACTTCTCAAGAAATTTCAAAACTAAAATGTTTTTCTTTTCGTTCATACAAAATAGCTCTTTCATAAACGTTCTAATATATGTACATAAATAGAGTTTGTAACGAGTCTTCAGGATTGATGAAAAATGACAAAATGTCAAACGTAAGACTGTAAAACATTAACAAACATGTCTGTGGCAATGACATCAATGTGCTCGTTAAAACAACACTGAAATTACGGTTAATAACTGACGGCTGTCAGTTGATTTGTCTCGATGCAACAATCTCTTGCATAATAGAACAATCATCATATGACACATGCTAATACCAAGACCTGTTCATAAATACACCAATACAAAACACATCAGCAAAAAGCAGTCCATCTCTTTTCTGTGATATTCATTCGACATGTTCTTCTAGCGTGTCGTACAAATCAGTCGCTGTGAAACAGGAAAATGCTGAGAAGCAGAAGATGGAAATAAAGCACATTACAACACTGCTTTCAATGACAGAGAGAGAAAGAGAGAGAGAGAGAGAGAGCGAGAGAGAGAGAGAGAGATGAATTAAAGAGGACATCAGAAACAAAAGAATACACAACTCGCATACCGTACAGATATCAAGATAGCATGTTTTAACCCTGACGGATTCATGCTTCATATTATTTGAATAGCTTTTATATTTATCTGAAGAATACAGAGCCCAAACCTCTCGTTTATAAATTTCATGTCTGTATAAACACTGTGACATTTAAAACAATCCTGGCACAGTGTAAAGTGATTCTTTCTACTCGCATATGCCGAGGCACAATCTGCTTACACATCGTGTGCATCAACGCATCATCATTGACAACACTCACCCATGAGTGAAAAGTGATACTGTCACAAATGCATCAGGGCAAATCTGTTACACACCTTTTACAGAAACCTTGTATTTCCTTCGTCACAGGCAGAAAGTAGTGCTTATAAATACTTAAATGACGTGATTTCATGGTCTCCAAATGAAATGTAATTCAAGTGGAAAATGCTAAATATCTCAACTGAAACACAAAGTAATTATGGGTGAAAAAAGCACAGCTGCTAGTTTAAAACTAGCATTTCTTAAATGACCCGTTTAGCCGTGGTGACTCAAGTTTTTCACTGTAATTCTGTCACGTTTAAGTTTCAAAGGTTTCAGAATCACCTGTAGACCCATTTTTGACCTTTGTCTGCGGCGGTCCTGTGCCTGCTTCCACCTCCGTTCCCTCTTTAAGCAAGTGTGCATTACTCCTCTGGAGCATATAGTACAAAATCGGGTTAGTCTTGGTAAACCGAGGCGAGTCTTCTTCATGCTTTTGTGATCGATCGGCTTCATTAATCATCCTTGCAGGGCCTTTTAAATCCTTTATTGTGGTGTAATAGATTTGTGACCTTGAGCGCTCCTGCTGTGGAGCACGTGGGGATTCGGGTCCGTGGCCGCTTGCTCTTTTAGGAACCACATTGCTGGGGCTCAGACTCTGGTGAGAGTTTGGAAGCTCACCGTCAGTACGTGGCTGCTTGATTGTATTTCCGTTTAGCACAGTATGTGATGGTGGGCTCAATGGACCCCTTGGCTGGGACAATCCCTTTAACCCGTTGTCTGAAAGCAGCAGCTGCTTTAGAACATTAAAACCTTGGTTTTCATGATACTTATACAGTGGAAACCTAGCTGGTGGACTTGATGGGTCACTGACCTCTCGATCTCCAGCAGCAGAATGACCATTTCTGTCATTTTTGCTACCAGAACGTTCCAAGTCCCCACCCTGCTGAGCTGAAGAATCATGGTCTTCTAATTCTTTCAAAAATTTCCGCTTCTTAGGAATTGTTGGTCCATGGATTTCAATTGATTCTTCTTTGATACAACCCTTGTTTAGCTCCTCCATCTTATTTGGCTGAAGGGTTGTGTTAGGCTGTTTTTTCAGGCGATGACAAAGACGACCGTCTGTGGGGGCAGCCTCGGGGGATAGTGGTTCCTGCTTGATGTTTCTATGAGAAGGACAACTGGTGCTTTTTCTAGACTCTGCTACTAAATTCTGACACTGCTTTGACATTTTGTTACAGTCATACTTTTGACCCTCTTCTGCAGGCTCAGTTTTTATTGAAATGTCTAAAGGAGGCCCATTTGCAGTACTTTGACCTACTGCCTGATTTGTCTGTTTGTCTACAGAATTGCTCCTAACTTGATTTCTTTTTCGTTTACTGCCTAACTTTTCTTTTTGATGAGCACTGCCTAAAAGAAGCTGTAGGACTGTACGTCTTTCGAGCAGATTCTCTATCTCTGAGGCATACGGAGTTGCCTCAGGCACAGGTGAAGTTTTTGGCCTGGCCCCATCCCACAGTGGGTTGTCACTTCTCTGAACTGGTGCAGTGAGTTGCTCCATTAAAGTTGTAGGATGGTTAACTTTCAGTTCCTGGGACACGAGTTTGATGGGAGGTAAAGGTGCCTTTACTGGAGAAGAAATGGTTGGGTTTTGATTTCCACCCTGAGCTAAATTCTGTAACATTTTACTAGCACAAAATGCAGGTTCTTTGACTCTTATATCACTTACAGGTTGTTTAGTTTTACAAAGATCCAAGGGGACAGACTGCGAATGGGGAGATGCATTTGTGGTATACGGAGATGCACTGCTGTTAGAGTCTCTGCTTTGGACAAACGTTGGCAAGAGTTTGGGGCTTCCACAATTCAATCCACAATGTGAGCTCAGTTTACTTGTATCCTTACACCTTGCTGTACTGAAAACACTTTGGCTACTTGTTGATGCACTTGTGACCTTAGGGATTACAGCTTGAAGCGAATCTGAATTATCCAGACTTTTGTTTACTCTCTCGTTATTTTTGTGATTCAAAAGCAACTGTAACAATGTGACCCTGTGATGAGGTTTCATCTCTGAACAGACATCCACCTCTCTGGTATCCACCGTAACTGTACCAGGTAGACCATCAGGCTTCCACCTGTTTAACAAAGTCTCTGGGACCCTTTCCAGTGTAGGAGACGAGGAAGCAGGTCCAGGTGTTTGTACAGGTGTTTTTGTCCTCACAGACAGGTCAATAGGAGAGCAACTAGAGTAAGTGCTCTCAGCATCACTGCTGTCCTTTGTGAGACTGCTGTCAGGGTTCGAGTGCTCGCTGTCTGACAAAAAGGAAGAGCTCGGAGTTCCAACGGTGCTGAGGTCATCCTTCAGGTGACCCTGCCCATTAATTCGTTGGGATGTGTTGTGACTGTTGAGAAGTTGAAGAAGCAGATTGCTGCAGTTCTGTGATGGTCTGCCCTGTTTCTCAAAAGGTCGACGCTCTCTGAAGCGATGACTTGTCCGCATGGCCCCTTCTGCCTGTCTTTGCCCCGAATTCAGGTTTGAACTCTGTCTGCTGGAGCTTGTTGACAACTGTGAAGATATTCCATTCTGAATGCGTATGAGGCCTGGTCCACGAGTCTGACCTGAGGTGGTTGGTTGTTTCTTTTCTGGGGTTTGTTGTGTAGCCATGGCTGAAAGTCTTTCACTGGCTAACTGTGCAGAAAGCTGGGCTTTTAGGGCATGTTCTCGTGAGTACTGCTGCAGGTGAGCTTCACTGGAAAGCAGAAGAGCCAGCTGACTACAGGCCACACTCGGCTTGGGTGATGGAGCAGGACTTGATCTGATGTTGACCAGGTTTGCCACAGCTTTTAGACGTTCAGTACAAGAAAGAGATTCTGGGGACGGGGAAGGTGTACTACTCTGTGGAGCTTTAGGAGATTCTGAGAAACTTTCTTGGCTAGACCGCCTGCGTTGATAAGGCACACTGATGCTATGATTCATTTTTCTCTTGCTCACCAACTGTTTAAGGTGGCTTGAGGCAGGTCTCTTCTCTTGTGGAGGCTTGTTAATCTGGCAGGATGTGTCTTGTGGCCTCAAGCCTTGGATAATCTGCTGTGGCAGGGTCACGTTTTGAAGTCGAGAACTGAAGGACTGGAGCAAACTGGCTAGCAGTGTGCTCTCCCCTTTATCCTGAGAGCAACCATTCTGACCGCTGTGATGGTCTTCATTTTGCCCGTTGAGTGTAACAGGTGGTGCTGACCTCCTTTGACTCTCACTGGCCGTCCAGGCGTCTGAGCTGAGTAGGCGAGCCTTTCTGAGGTGCTGCGAGGCTCCACAGTGGGAATTTGTCCGGTTCTGTTCCTGTCGAGAGCCATGATTAGACTGTGCATGCCCTCTCCCCTCTTTATTCCTCTGCTCCTGGCTTCCACCCTGTGTTTCCGCGGCACCCTGTCCTCCTGCGACTTGATGCATGAGTACACCTTCCAGATATGTTAATACAGCAGAATCCTGGTGCGTTTCAGGGCCAGGCTCTTCCCCATGAGTCATGTTCAACACTATACTCCCTTGTATGACTGGCCACCACAATAGAGGGAAAACAGTTGCACTTTCTGCCAAAGACGTCCCAGTTTCTAGCTTCCAAACCTTGTTTTTAGGCAAACAAAAGGCCTAATGTATCTTCACAAGCCATTCCTCTATTCAGGAGGCAAGAGCGAAGCAAAACTGTTGTTTATAATCATTCTTGCCACCGTTAAGAAATGTACAGGATCATTATGTCTCATGGGATTGTATAGCACAGGACATGTACTGCAAAGCTCCAGGGCTGTGAGTGAAACCACTGCTCAAGTCCAGTAATTGGGTCCACAGGGTCAGCTGGTGGTAGACCTGCTGAAAACAAGAAACATGGCATTAAAACAATGACATCACATTCATGTGTGTCTACACCCACGCAAACGAATCTATAACATTTAAACGTTTTTACATGTAAACATCTTTAAACATTTATTGGCATATAAAATGTTAATGTTAAAAGATCTGCTTCATGTAAGAAAAATCTTCTACCTTTAATGCTTTCATTTTAAAAGCCCTAACCGTACGTTTGACCGTAGAAAATACAGCTACTTATTTAAAAAGAAAAACTTACGTGAAGACAACTACAGACAAATGTCAATGCAGAACAGTTAGAGAATCTAATTACCTTAGACTAGGTTAACAGGGTAAATAAGAGATTATTTGTTTAAACTGAAGTATCTGTATCAGCATTGTTGAGGGTTCTGGATTTGAGGAAATAACAACAACACAAAATCCTATTGACTTTTGCCGACAGGTCACTGTAGCTTGTTGTCTAATCCAATGAAAAGAGGAAACACAAAAATGACACGCCTCCAACTGGTTCAACACATACACAATGCATTAACACATACACGAACATAACATATACCTAATGTAACACAATACACAACAAAAAACTAAATCAAGGGTTTTGTCTTATTTTCCAGTAAAATACCTAAGTGTCGTTATCAAATGTAAAAAACATTTACTTGATATGACGTACTGTGTCTTGTCTGACGGATGTTTAGATATTTTTTAAGACAGAGCTTGGAAAGTACCTGAAAAAGATTTTTTCTGTTTTGTTTTTCCAACAAAAGATTCAGTAACAAGTTTTTATCAAAGCTTTGCAAGGATGAGCAGCAGAAAATATCTGACAGCAGTAGCTACTGAACAGCTATTATACTGTCTTTGAGGAACATCAACTTGTATACGAGTGCGTTCGCTCTGCCCGAGGTTCTGTCATCACAAGATCATCACCATCAATGACGGATGCAGACAATCCAGAATGAGCAACTCCAGAAAAAAGGACCAGCCTGATATAAATGACGAGACTTTGATATCTGGAGTGGATCCTTCATTTCTCAGCTACAGGCAGAAGATTAATCGACCTCAGCAAAGAAATACCAGATCATAAATTACACCCACAGTCCAGAAACTGTCATCCATTTAGGCTACTTAAAATGCATGATGAGGCAAAAGAGCAAAACCTGCCGCATGCCCCGTTTGAAGTCAAGGTCAAACTCACTGCCGAAGCCATTTGAGTTGATTCAACAGCTGGCGTCCCCACAAAGCATTAGCTCTTAATAAAAAGAGACAAACCTGCCCTTGCAAAGTACGTTCAGACTCTGTGGCTGGCAGGTTGTGTTGCTGATGTGCTCTCGGCATTAAAAGGAAACTAGAACCCAGCTAACAATTAAAGGTTGTAAAAACGTTTCCCAAACATTTCCATTAAGTAACAAAAACATTAAAAATATTATTTTTAATGTTCTACAAATGTTCAAAACATCCATTTTCTTCTTAGATGTATTAACGCTTTAATATCGCCTGGCTATAAGAACGTTATTCAAACATTAATTCTTTAATGTTTTCAAAACGCTCCACTAAAAATGTTGTTTTTTATATATATAACATAACGTTAAAAAGCACTCCACTAACACCACTGCAAAAATGTTTTGATAACGTTGAGAGAATGTTAGCTGAGAGGCGGTGAGATAGTGTTTGGTGACTCGGTCAAACAGGATCATGTACTGCTCAATCCAGGTCACTCTGACCTTCTGCCGAAGCTTTATGGGTTTCCCAGCTGGAGCACAAGCCTCAGTTACGGCTTTGCCAAGCAGAATCTCTAAATCCTGGTAAAAGCATGAGTTTGACCTACATTATAATGAGCAGCCCTTTCACATGAGCATGAAGCTTTACATAAGTGAAAGGAATGTTTTTCCAGGCGGACAGACATAAATACAGTGATTTCTGTGTCTACCTTCCCAAACTGATGATAACATAACTCCAGGGGGCTGCCACAGGTGACGGTCTGAACTTCAGGCTTCCGGTAGATTTATGACAGCAGGATAATGTGTTCACAGGAAGACTTACAGAAAAAAATCATCTTCAGCTACAGCATAACAGAATGTGTGTTTGTCTGCAGTCAGCAGTTCCCTTTCAAAGACAAATGACAAACTGAAGAACTACTAAGTGTGCTGCAGACTGCCAAGGGAAAATGTAATTACGCCTCACGACCAGGAAAATGGAACAAACAAAATATTTGTACTCTTAATTGACGGCAGTAAATGGCCCCGTTTCCGGGATTGAAAAAGTACTTTAGGAACGTCAGCATGAGGAACGGGCCACATCATTAAAGCTGACCATGACAAAAGCCCAAAATACTTAAAGCACATAAGAACAATTCGCTCAAAAGTAAACATTCTGCTGACTATACAATTTAGTTTTTTAGTCTTTTTGTTTACATAAAGCTATTTTATGACTTTAAAAGACATGAAATGAAGGTGTCTTTTTTGGGTGAACGGTCCCTTTAAATCCAAGTTTTGGCTTTCTGAGGACCTGTGAACTTGGACCCGTTCCTCAGCTGAAAGCCCTTGACAGTCCTAACTCCACAGATCATGATCAGAACAGTAATGTATGCCACAAGAGGTGCACATGACAGCTCCAAAATAAACAGAAGTCGTCACATGCTGGAGACGAGTGTGATCAGTGATCTGAAAGTCATGCCAGTGTCTGAAGGACCAGGAACCAAGCAGTGCTTTCATCATGGGGTGAAATAAAGTCCCGAGGGGTCAAAAGAAGGGTCAGGATTCTCAGATGACACTGACATCATCTGCTTGTGTCTTCAGACATCGCCACGCAGTGTCCTCATTCAAAACAGACAGCTTCCACCTTTTCCAGGATGTGATCCCAGCTAACAGGGCACGTTCTCAGAATGTTGGCTAACGTTCTCTAGACGTTATTAAAAACATTCTTGCAGTATTGTTAGTAGTATCTGATCTTACCTTCTCACGAAGCTGTGACACCAGGAACAGGTGCGATGTAGTAATCAATGTGCTGTAACTTCAACTTCACTTCAACAGCATCCCGCCCCTTTCCTTTCTCTCCCTCTCTCTCTCTCTCTCTCTCTCTTCCACTGTCTCTGAGTGTCTCTCGACCTCTCATTTCTTTCTCTTCAGGGTTAACGCCCCTCAGTGCCCTAGCCTGACCAGGGAAGGGGGGGCAGGGAGCGGCTTGTCCTCTAGGCAGATAACCAAGAGCACTAATCAAGTGTGTGAGCACCAGGATGGAGGATTTAGAGGCTCAGAGCAACTCGCCACTGAAAGCAGCTAAGTGCACCAGCAACAAGGTCGCCATTAAATGTGCAGTAACCCTGTGGCTGGTCTCTCTCACTCTCGTTTTATTCTCGCCCACACACTCACCCCCTCTCATACACTCTTGTGTGTGTGTGCTGCAGCCATGCTGTTAGCACTTTGACACACAAAACAGACACACACTCAAGCGTAAAGTCTTGGTATCAGCTCTCGTACACACAGAAAGCCACAGAAAGCCACAGCCAGTCTCACTCTCTGACGACCAGAGATCATAGATCTTATTTACCTCTCATTTACGTCCTTCTAACTTAGCTGAGTGATATTGCATCCTGGCAGTGTGACAAGAACGAGGCACAGCCTCGCCGACAGCCTCGCCAACAGCCCCTGCTTTCTGTTTCAGAAGATGCTCTGCTAGACTAACAACATTTCCGTTATGTAACAATCCATTTTTTAGACACTGTATTAATGCTATCGCTTGGTTATAAGAACATTATTTAAAATAAATTCTGTAAGTTTTTAAAACTTCACTAACAACTTAAGCAAAACATTTTTAATATACATAATATATAATGTAAAAAAATGCAGGAACGTTTTTGATAACTGAGAGAACTTCAGAAAAATGTCAGCTAATGTTCTGAGAACGTTCCTCGTTAGCTGTGCTGCCACACACTTAGATGTCTGCTGGTATATAATTATATACCTCACCCAGGACACCATTGTATCCACTGAGCATCATTATGAGCCCAGCACAGGAAATATGACATAAATGAGAAGCAAAAAAAAAACAGACAACCCACAGGAAATCACCGCCTGTTGTTTTCAACAGCTTTCAGAGAGCTGAGGATTAACACTTTTTGTGAGGTTGCAGTGTCGCTGGTCTACCCTTGACACACTGACATCAAGCCACTGTCATGTGACACTCTGTCACTGGCCACCTGGCAGATCCTCTCCCTCCTCACAACCTCATCCTCCAGTGACCTGAGGCTCAGAGCCCGTCAGGCCCCTCCCTCTCTGCTGCCCCTGCTGCCGGAAGGTCGAACGGGTCACAGTGTCCTCGTGTGTAATCCACTGTCATTCGTCAGCAGCTGAGGCCGGAGGAGGCAGCCTCGATACGACTGGAGAATGGAGAATGAGGCAGCTGTCACACAAAGCAGAGAGAAAGAGAGAGAGAGAGAGAGAGACAGAGAGAGAGAGAGAGAGACAGAGAGAGAGAGACAGAGAGAGAGAGAGAAAGAGAGAGAGAGAGAGAGAGAGAGAGACAGAGAGAGAGAGAGAGAGAGAAAGAGAGAGAGAAAGAGAGAGACAGAGAGAGAGAGAGAATGAAAAGCAAGACAAAGTCAGATAGAGAGAGAAAAAGTGAGAGACAGAGGAAGAGAGAGAGAGTGAGAAAGATAGACAGACAGAGAGAAAGACAGGAAGAGAGAGAGGGAACAAGCAGCTGTAGGTGCCAATTACAGTAATATGTTAACCATTTCCACCCTGGAGCAGAGGGAGAGAACGAGGCACTCGGACTCTCGCTGTGTCTCAGTGTCTAAAAACTCTAGCACCTCGATCGGTCAGTGTTGAACTGCACATTCAACCCTGTATTTCATTTAGCTGCGTGTTTGTGTTCCTCTCTGTTCACGACGCATCAACACATGCACAAAAGCACCAAGTGATTAATGACAGCCCAATAATAATCACAAGGGAAAGTGCTTAGTGTTGCCATGGTTACCTCATCAGCATAACTGAATTTCTGATGTAAATATTTATTAAGCAGAAGGTGAAAATATATAATGGTGCTTACACACTACACAGAATTAAAACGGGTCGGTATATCAAATGAAAAAATGAAATAAAAATCCATTTAGTTAAGGATTCCTTCAGGGGGATCCGGTTTTAATAACAGTCAGACCCCCGTAAAGGTCTCTGGCACACGCCAAAATCAACCCAGAGTTATGTATCTCAAAACCAAGTAGAGAGAACAGCTGTAAGCACAGCCAAACGGACCTCACTCCGAAACTCCCTCACAGATCTCCTGTTTCTCACAATCTCCTCTTGTGTCTTATGCCCCAGACCAGAACAGGCCAGTCCAGTTCCTGAAATCTACAAGCTTAATCCGAGATGAATGAGGAGCTGGACGGCAGAAGCAGCTGACTCCAGGCTGAATAATCATTCCTTTTTATAATTCAACGCTTGAAGAATGGCCAGCACACAAAAAGAGAGTGACGTCATTCTGCCTTATTCCGGGATGAGAGCAAAGAAACGCAGTAAAATCACTGCAGACATCAGAGCCAAACGCAGGAGTCCAGGAGATTTCAAAGACTAAACATCTGCCCAAAGATAAAGTCTTCTACTCATAATACTGATGAGGAAACTGGCCAAGCTATGAAGCTTCAGAATATTATCATCACACTGTATTAAAACACTCTATCAAAAACAGTCTACCAATAACACTGATGTAACTGAAAGTAACTCTGAACCAAACTGTCTGCAGAAAGCAGTCATTCTGATCGTCATGGTAACCTTGCATCTAAACTCTGTTTGTGGTAGGTCTCCACAGCACATGGGCTCTTTATGTACCTCCAGCTGCCTCTTCTGTGTCCCTGGCCGGCTCTGTGCGCTATGTTGGCTACTGAAAGAGCTGACAGTACACTTTCCATCCGCTGGACTTGAATAAGAATCACTTTTGAAGGACTTGAAAGACAAAAGTAATGAACGCAGCTCCGATTTTCCTGACACAGACAGATGGATGTGGCCAAGCCTGTCACTTCTACAATCACTAATTATCACTAATTAATGGCGGGGTGATAACACAGCTCATAGAGTCAGCAAACTTCAGCCTCTGTCTCTTTAAAAACACAGTTCACACTGTCACGCTACCTCCATCCTCATCCTCCAACTTTTTCAGAACATTAGCCAACATTGTAAAACCATTTCCTGTTAGCTGGGTATTCTTTTAATGAATTTCAAGCTGTAGACATGCGAAGAGTCATCTTATGATTGAAACAGCATCTCTTGAATGAAAACATAACGATGCGCCATCTCAATATTCAAAGCGCTTGCTACAGATCGCATTAAACACGTTTACAGACTCAAAAGTGCACAGAATTGAAAGGTGCATTCATTCCGGAGGCCAGTCTGAGATAACTCAAACTTAAGTCAAATAAACCTCCTGACATGACGAACGGCTCTACCAAGAGGCAGCCAGAGAGCAGCATGTCTCCAGCTGCCGAAGAGGAGTATCAAAGGCTGAGCAAATGAGGGCCTGGCTGGGCTCACAGAGTAAAGCGAAGTGTTTACTGGAAGCACACGAGGGAAGGTGACTTTTGCTGCAACCCCGTCTTTCCCCCTACTCTCTCTCTCCCTCTCTCTTCTTTCTTCTAGTAAGTGAATGTCAGAGGGCGAGCAAGCGTGACCTTGAGTGGCATCAGAAACACAGCGAGTGTCGTGCTGCCTGCAGGCGTCCTCGAACTGCATTGGCAGAACAAAAAAAACTTCCCACTAACATGATAGATTTCAAATATCCTGCCTTCCTCCAACGGCTGCCTGCGTTATCAGCTCCTCTGATGAGAAATTTCACACAGGCTGTGTACCTCGAACCTCACGCTGGAGCCGAATCGCACCCTTATCTGCTTGTGTGCCCAGAGATACCATTTACAATGATGGCAACGCTTCAAATAAAAGAGTGATTCTCGACCTGGGCTATGTCTGCCCTGGCAGGCAGGACACCCTATGACTACATTCGGACCGAATGCAATGATTGGATAAACTTTTACGCTCTTGCGCCTTCCACAGAGGATATATGTTTATATAAATATATTTAGACCACTCAGTGATTGCTAGAGCCCTGTGTCTGGAAAGAATCGCCTATCCTGGCTTTTAAAGAGCATTCAAATTGATATCCAGTATAAGATTGAGTTAAAAGGAACACACACTGAGTGTCATTAACAGGGCTGTGGGGGGGTTATACAACCTAAAAGGTCGGGTAACACTGACTTAAGAGATGTAAAAGGAGATCAGATTGCTTATATAGTATTACACCAACTGAAACATCATGCATTAACATGCCCTGCCATTACATATAACATACACCATTTACATCATCACACACCAACACCAGAAAGCACGGCACAAACAAACCTAAACCGGCGGCTGTTCTGGGAGGTCAAAAACAGGATTAATAAAAGCAGAATGTTTACGACGAAAACGATGACAGCTTCTCGGGAGCCCAGGCCTTCTTCAAGGAAGCAGTCGACCCTCTCGACAGATGAAACTCTACACCCTGCCGTCCGAAGCCACACTGGTACCCAGCTGTTCTTGTCCTGCAGTTGGGTGTGCTTCACCCTGCGCTAAGCGGTTTTTAGTTTACCCTCGATAGGGTGATCAGAAGGGGACGGAATCCAGTGATGATCATCATCTCAGCCTGGTATGACTGGAAACATGTTGCCACCTATCTTATTCGAAAATACCACACCCGCAGCTCGCTACACCCGCAGCTCGCTACACCCGCAGCTCGCGACACCCGCAGCTCGCGACACCCGCAGCTCGCGACACCCGCAGCTCGCGACACCCGCAGCTCGCTACACCCGCAGCTCGCTACACCCGCAGCTCGCTACACCCGCAGATCTCATTTGCATGGATTCATTTGGAAGACGCTTCAGTCCCAGGTCATTAACATGCCTTCAAGGTTTACATTTTATCACTTCATGCACATACTCACTCATGCATTAAACTCACAACCACAGCATCGCAAGAGTGCCACGCTCTACTGTTAGAATGCGTGAACTCAGCAGGACGCCTGGACGCATTTAACTCTGACAATACTCGAGCGCAGGTACAGACTGTAAAAGATGTGAAAAATGTGGTTTGTAAATGTATAAACAGACCAACGCATTACTAAGAATCCTCCTTCTGAAGATGAGTATACTACTGCTGCTGGAGTATTGAGCAGAGGATTCAGTGTTTATTTCTGCTGAAGAACAGCCTGATAAGATCCGAGACGAGGTCACCTTGAGACCAGAGGTTATGTTCATGGATAAAAGACAAGACAGATGAGTCGCTCCGTCTTCTCACCTTTTATGGCCTGAATATTTGCGATTAGAGATCTCAATACGGTTTTAAGATATATATCGCCCGCGAAATTGGAATTCAAATATGGTGACTAACTAAAGCTGCCATTCGTAACTTTTGTTTCTACCAAGAGTTTAACTTTTCTCTAAGAAATGTTTAACTTAGTTTTATCACATAACTCAGCAGAGGTTCATTAACACCAGAGATGAGACATCACACTCTATTATTGCCAGATGTGCATTCGAACCCTTATCAGTCGACGTGTGAGGAACAGGCTGATTATTAAATACTGCTCCTGTCCGAAGGCTACGTCACATATTCGTTGTTACTCACTCGGCTGCCGTTTCTATTCCGGGAAGAGATTATTTAAGCGGCTAATGGTGAAGGACTCTAAAAATCCCTCGCCTTATTAAGTAACATATTGTGCCTCATGCTATCTTAAGCAAATGGTTTTGCTGGAACTCGCTAGAATTCACAGCTAAGACCTTACGCCCCGGCCATGAGGTTACCCTATACTGCTTCTATATGTCGGCTCACTTGTTAGCTCGCAAATGGTGCTTGTCACAGTTCTCAATTTGAAGTTGACAGCACCAAACATTTGTTATCGCTTTCTCCTTCTAATTAATTTAAAGGGGCATCTGACCCAAAAACGAAAATGCCTCAGATCCATTATTTACTCCCCCTTAAACTTCTTTGATTTTCTGCTGTGCAGTTTCTGAATTTCTATGAAGCTTTTTCCACACAATGACAGTGGATGAGGTGCAGTGACAGCTATGGTGACCACTAACTTCACTGAATGGGAAACAACAGCTTAAACTGTCCGCTAGAGACAGTTCTGCTTCTGTGTTTGATGCATGTGAGAAAGTCATACAGGTTTAGCACAACAACTGGCATAAACAGTGATCCATTCACTTCCCTCTACCTCTGCTAGTATAACTTTTTTATGCTATAAGTTACAGTATAATTTATGGTCATTTAGAATTAGCCACCGCTGTCATCAAAAACGAAAAACTGACCGAAAGATTATGACACTGTTTATTAATCTATCTGTATTAATCTGTAGCTAGTGTAAAAACAGACTGGAAAATGTTCTCGCCTGACTGTGCTTTGTCTCTTTCACATACCTTCCAACTGCCTGTCGAACCCTCAGCCGACCTTTAGCTGAGAGAGAGGCAAACACGGTTGACCTGCCACTAAACTTTCCCGGCTGGATGTTAAGCGCTTGTTTAATTACATTCATCTACATGGACCTGACATTGTTCCAGGATGATGTCAGAGCTCAGCAAGGAGAGCTGAAAGTTATGAAGAGCTGAAGCCACCCACTGCAGCACCTTGCACACATTATTTTCTGCTCTGTTCCACGAGCACAGAGGGCAGCTTCCCTCTCCGCTGTTATCGAGGGCGTACAAGGACGCCTGTCGAACACAGACAAAGCCAGCAAGAAAATGCTGAGTGATTTCTTTAAAGCTGCAATGTTTCCTCGATTCTGGGTTAAAACTGAACAACAATCATTTACATTTACAACAATCACTTCATACGCAGCTGCGGAGGAGGTGGGATGTGTACACAGAGGACGAGAGCATGTTTTCCTCACACTGTGAAGCGATCACTCACAGGCGAGTCAATGCTCTCTGATAGATTGATAGTTAGGTTTAGGTGTGTGTGCACCTCAGGGAAGAGTGTGCGGGGTGCTATAAAACATCTTTAATGGCTGAACCTGGTGCAGCTTCAGTCTTCCTCTCATTTACAAGCTACTTGGGTGTTTTATCACCTTCAGCTCCCCTTGCTCACCTCACCGCCCACACGAGCGGAGCTGTGGAGGAGCAGAATTATGTCACTGACCTTATTTACGCCATTCGAAGGTTTTCAGGTCATCTGTAATCTCCTCATAATCAGCCAGGTCAAACCACAGAGAGTGCGCACAGCTGACAGCTGAACCAGACACGTAGACCCAGCTAACAGGGAACGTTCTCAGAACATTGAGAGAACACACAAGTTCTCTCAAAGCCATCAAAAACTGTTCTTGCAGTAATGCTAGTAGAACTTTTTTTTAATGTTATATAGCATATCAAAAACATTATTCATCAGTTGTTAGCGACACGTTTTAAGAATGTTACGGAGTAAAACGTTTGAATGACAATCTTATAACCAAGCAAAACATTTCTAAACAACTTCTAAAAACTGGACGTTTGGAACGTTCCTAGAACTTTCAAAATGACATTTTAATGTTTTTGTTACTAACAGAAACGTCACGGAAACGTTCTCACAACTTTTACAATTGTTAGCTGGGTAATTACGGTCAGGCGCTAATGGCTAACCACAGTTACATAAGCAATGAACTGGCCCATAAAAGCTCAAATTTGTGGGACTGCTGTGTATAAAACAGGGGTTAACAGAACCTCTGAAACTGTGTCAGGGCAGCAGAGTGAAGTTGAGGTCTGGTCACGTTAGTCACGTCAACACGCATCATAAGAGTATTAAGGTCTGCCTGTAAATGGACTCAATTAACTCATACACAACAAACAGACACAATACTATTGTAGTTTCAATGTCAAAATCTAGATGGTTAAACGTGCCAAAACATTCATTAAAAACATTAAACAATAAGGTTTTGTTACCAGCCACTTCGACAAATAGCCTCTTTCTTTTTCTGCTGACGCTACAAATGAAACAATTGAAAATTACCACAAGGTCTGTGCTACAAAAAAACCCACCAGCCTGCTCATCTAGCACAACGGAGAACAAGAGCAAATCTATTTTAACTCTATTATAACTCTTTTGCTGAAGCCTGTGAGCTTTTCAATAGCTGGGTTTCAGAGTTTGGTGGCGGGACACGTCATAAGACCTTTTAAGGTCATTCTGCTTTTGGCTGGGAGCATTATAATACTTCCACACTCATCATGCAAGCCAGTGTGAGACACATTAAGAAACCAGAGTGATATCTAGCACAGACTAAACCTCCTCTGCTGTGATTCAGATAAATGCTTCATCTATAACTCTAAATATGTGGTTTTTATTTGTGAATAAAAATGAGGTTTATACATAAACCATTTACACAACCATTTTAATATAGTCCCGTTCTATATTTAAAAAGAGGGGAATCAGTGCGTCCCGGTAGTCTGACACACAAAGCTCTTCCTAATACCATGTTTGTTTCTCAGCTCTAGTGAGATCAGCGGTCATAATTAACCCAAATCACTGATCCGAGCAGGTCATGTTTCCTGACCTCCGTGTGACTCCAGTGGATGGTAACCTTGAACTGCAGATGACACACCACTGACAAACGCCCATGATCCAGGCTGGATCAGGTTTCGGGCCCCATTACTGAAGATGCCCCCTAAAAATACACCGATGAACAGTTAAGTGCTGTTCTGAAGTAGCCGGGACGATAATTATCTCAGCCCAGTGGGAAACAACCGAGGCGGCACACAAGGGCAACATTTCCTCCGTCGCCACTGGTTTAAGAAGTGGCGCCGCTTCCAAGGTCTCATACAGCTTCTGTTTAGTATGCATGGCTTTGGGGTGAGGGGAACGGATGTTTTGATTTACGGATGACAGCTGCCTCTTTGTGATGAATGAGGTGACACGTTCCCATCAAAGGGCGGAGGCCCCAATAAAACCTTCAACAAGACAAGAGATTAACCAAAAGCACAAACGAGCAAAACACAGAAGCACCAGGAATTAACATATCAAAGTGGCATGTGGAAAACACAGTACTGTGATGTTTGCCCAGCTGGCCCTGCTTTTTACAACACCATGGATTCCTTCCACAGGCCAAACATGGAGGGGCAACCCAACCAAGCCAAAAAACGTGCCATGAGATGAACAAAAACGCATCCCCCAGGTAACTGCGTGAACTGCAGGCTCTGCAGTTATCAAAAAATGTTCTTGCAGTAATGTTAGTATTACATTAAAAAACGTTCTACTAACTTTACTGCAAGACGTAACTTCTGCCTCACGTCGCCCTGTACATTAATCTTAAATATCAAATCCCCTTTCAGTCAATTGCAGAACCCATTTAATTTCAAAAAAGCCCTCAGAACCGCAAGTCATAATGAAGGAACATGTCGACTGCCTGCCACCGACTACACAGCCACGACTGTGAGATGTTTTCATTACAGGCTTATAATTGTGAGGGTGAGGAACCTCACAGCCCTGTCTCACTGTATCAGACACGATGCCCTTGTCTCAGCTCTGAAGGCACCTGCAACTGAGAAATTGTGAGGGACAGTCCCTCTTATAGGACTCGCTTTCCCATAACCTTGCGCTCCGAATTCTCTGCCCGACAGGGGACATTCATCAATCTATCAGACCAGCCACAGACAGCCCTGTAACCTTCAAAAGTCTCAGGATTGGCGAGGAGTGACCGGCATTCGAGTGAGCCTTCCACTCAGTGGACTTTGCTCAATATAACCCAAGGTAGTTAAATTAAGGCAGCTTTGAATAACAGGCTTAAGTTCACCTCAAGCATCACCTCTCCTGTGTCCGCTCAGCCACACAGAGACCTGCAGGTACCTTTATCTCTACATCTATTGAAGCTGTCTGAAGATATGTACACAGGAGCCTGGGTAATGTATTTTTTAGATGTATTCTATTTCAAAATCAATCTGTAAATTTATTGATTATAGGGGTTTTAAAGCAATATTCTGGACACTTACAGAAAAATAATTACTTCAGATAAATCCATCCCCAAACAAGACAGAAAAACAAAATGAACAGAGATTCTTAGCCAAAATAAGCTGCCAAATAAACCAGACCTCATGCCAGTAGTTTTGGCTATGCTACTAAGATCTTAAACATCTTAACTAAGTTATACGGTGAAGTTAAGAAGAGCTGCAAATGCGCCATAAACCGCATACCTAATACCGGCCCAGTCTATACATCTAAACATCAATATCCGGCCCTCAAACATCTAAACATCACTGATACACTCAGATACAGAAAGATGCTTCACTTCCACAGATGGAAAAGTCACTTCTGTGCTGCACTGCTGAGGGATGAGCTGGCGCACACAGAGACATGATTTAAGATGCTTCGTTTCCTCCTGCCCTCCGCTTCTGCTTATGCCATTAGTTTAATACAAAACTCTTTGGCATTTGTGTCTTTTTATCCCCTCACCCTCCACAGTGACACTGTAAGACATGTTCTCATTGATCCTCAAGATCTTGTTCAGCCGGTTGTCTCCTCCGCAAGCCGCTGCTTGTGTGTTCACCTCTCTTCCTCATTCATCTCACCCCAAACAGAGTGTGTGCGGCCTGTCATTTGTTTCTCTCAAACTATGAATAACGTACTTTAATCTCTATTATGGTCGGTGAGTTATGGGTTATGGTTGAGGGGAGTGGTGACCCGCTGTCCAGTAGATCATTATCTTATAAACAATGAACTCCTTTAGCCATCCATAGCCAGGCACAAACTTTTCACATTTTTGCTTCATCCCTCCATGTTTACGGTCTGGTCTTTGTCGATCCTTCCTGTGCAAACAACAGCAGTGTTTCTGTGGCCTTGTCCGTCTACTCTGCAATGGTCGAAGTCCAGTTACGAGAGATTTGTAAATTAATTTGTGACATGATGAACTGGCAGCACAATATTATAATTGAACAAACGGAGTTTGCAGAGCTCCGTGCAAGACTGTGTGAGCATCATCGACCAAACACAGAAAAACACAGATTGGCTCAACAATAATGTAACAAAGGCATTGTAGCTAATCTTTACAAAAACATGTTTGTTATGCGTGTTGAAAGACATCCAATAATCACTAAGTAAAGTAATGTAAATATATATCTTCTGTGGAAAGCACAGGACTATAAAATGCTTGTTCAGTCAGAACGCAATGATAGGATGTCCTACTTGCCTGTCACACTATGTAGTTCATACCTCTGCTCACTATTAGAGGGGGCGTGGCTTTGGAGAGCGCTCTGAACAGAGGGCGAGATCTTATGCTTTCAAAGCTAACTTGTTATCCTCTTTGAAATTGCCTACCATACCTTTAAGCAGGACCTCCATTTAACTCATTCATCTGAACACTGTTCAAAAAGTCCATTTCTGCGACTGATCTGTTCACATCTAACAGGAACGTTATTAATAAGTGATGTGACTAGGAATGAGTCACTCTCAGAAACTGGAAACATGACTCAAACTGATTCCATAAATATTATCATTAACCAGCTAACCGAGATATCCACTGCTTTCACTAACCTAGATCCAGAATCTAGAATAATCTAAAGATTATTTCAGCCCGTAAGGAAAGCACATGAATCGTATTTAACACAAAATCACTCGCTTTAGAAAGCAGGTACAAATAAAGGGATCAGGTAGTCAGGTTTGTGGTTTACAGGTCACTGCAAGCCGTTCCTCCCAAAATGTAAACGCACTTTCCAGATCAGAACAAACTGAGTCAGATCTGATACCACCTCTGAATGTCTGATTCATACACGCCCCACACTCCACACAGCTGAGCACATCCAGAGCATTACAAACTTCAGAAAGTCAAAGACGGACCAAAATATACAGTGTCGTAAGAAATATCTATTCCAACATACCCATAAATCACTTCAGCTTTACAAGATTGAGTGTCACTGACAAAATTGAAGGTAAAGTTGTGTTTAATAATCCATGACTGTTGTGGCAGACAAAAATGTCTTTCTCTGAAATCTTGAGACACTGCAATACTAATGAACTAAACATAACATTATTGCGTGTATTTAATATTATATAGAAAACACAATCAATGAATTTCTGGAGAAATATTTGTAGCTGGTCACATGTCATCCATTCACAAATCACACAGTAGCGTCTCCACAGCGCTTTACTGATAAACACAACAGCACAAACACAAAAATACATGACACATGTTGTTATGAATGTTGTTGTGTGGCTTATATACTCAGGCAGAACGCTTATCAATGAAAAAAAGGGTTCGCCGCTTGCCGTAGCTCCTGCCGCGACGTGCCGTCGTCATACAAGCGCACGATCACACGCGTTACATACAACTTCACATGTTACATGTACATGCCTGCATGTACACATTCAATGAGCAATAAAGACGAAGACACAACATGCAAACGTCAGCTCTCAGCACTCCATCACGAACGCGTGACACGCGTCCATTGCGTTTCATTACTATGGAACACACAATCCGGTTCACAATTAATAAACGCGTTCACACAATAAACCCGTCATGAAAACCGAAATCCACTCTCACCTGTTCACATGTCGACAAACGAGATTCCCTTTGAATGTTTCGCTGCATTTAGGTGGGAAACATGCATGTGATGTTCGTCTTTACGATCGATGCAGCTGTAAGTAAAACTGATCAGAGAACAGCTCCGGCAGCGTGTGTTCTCCGCAGGTGAGGCGTGCAGTCAGTCGCTTGACTGAACGCGTTATTCGAGGTTTCCCCGGCGCTCTGCATTGCCATGTTCACTCCTCTTACCCTCCACACGGACCGGATTCAACACCGAGTCAAGAATCAGTCGAACCGATTCACCCGACTGAACACGAACAGAACCGTCCTGCGAACGAATCTAGTTACAACTGTTATTGCAACGAACGGTGTCATAATTTATCATGGCTTGTCCTTCAAACACGGTATGAATACTTCATAATTATCCATTTATTTTCCTTGCAGTTGCAGTAATGATCATTTTATGTTGGCGTGAACGTAAATGAAGTGATATATAAAAACACACAGGGTAGCTGATAACACAACATGTAACGCAATAAACATCATTAATAAAAACTAGTGATAAACAGCAGAATTTACTAAAATGTGTTTTACGTCAACAACGATGCCCCGCACTGACTTCTGGGAAGAGTTTAAATGACTCGATTGAATCGGTGAATCGATGTTAATCGACTCAGTGAAGCGACTCGCTGATGAATCGGACAATGCTAACACATACTATTAAAGCCACAGCTGAACTGTTCGCCCGTTATATTCGTGCTATTATACTGCTGTTTATACAATCTTTATCTGCTCTATATTTTTGCAAAACGCAAAGTCAATAAAAATGCGTTTCTGTTAAGCGTGGTGCACATATGCACGTGTGTTAAAATGTAACTGAAATTACATGCAAATTATTTTGGGATATTTGTAAGTTAATCTCTACATAATCTTGTTGGTAATGTTATTATAAAAATGGTGATTTGGCTAATCTTAATTGTATGAATGAATGCTCATCTTTCTAGATCAAAGAGACTAATGACACATCGTTCCTGGTTCAGTTTCTCTGTGCTTTGAGAAGTCAGTTTTCACACCAAGTTCACACCTCTTGGGACCCCGTATGACCAGCCATCAGTTCTGGCTTTAGGAAACAAGCCCCACTGAGGTTACAGATGGACTCTATCCTGACGGGTCATACTATCAGTATCAGTTTCTCTTATACACGAAGAGATCTGAACATCTCAGCTGCCCCTCCTTCAGATACTCACCCTCACCCCTGTGAGGAAACCCTTAAAAAACCTTCTGCTTATGTGTGATGTTTCACACTTTGAGGGGCTTTGAGTAGATACAGTTGAAGATATATCAATGTAAAGTAAAAGTTGTATTAATTCCACACGTTGTAGAAATGTTTTGTAGGGAATCAAATGTTCTTTAGTTTTGTATCCCTCAGTTTTAAGACACAGAGTCTTATGAACACAATCATGTACATTTATAGGACCACATATAATTTACACATATTCATTTGCAGATGCTTTTATCCAATGCAACGTTTGTTGTCAGAAGACATTCAGAAGACATTTAGAAGACATTCAAAAGACAAAATGTGTTTGCTTTAAATTACAATCTCCACGCTAATGAAGTAACAGATCATTTTCTCTTTGGGATTCTAGAAACAAGAGGGCAGTTCAAGCACTGACCCCAGAGCAGACAGCAGAGTCAAAAACGAAGGGACTTTGGCCCCAGCATGTGACAGTCACGGAGGGAAACAATATTAGGTCTGCCAGGAGACAATGACCTTTGATTCCACTGATTTCCCCTGAACTTTAAATGACCAGGAAGAGCAGAAGCTCCCTGGACGGGCAGGTGCAAACAAGGATATGGGCTGAGCAGCCCACACTGACATCTCTCCCCGTTGGACTCAAATCAAAGGTCGCTGGTCTAACCAAAGTGGCCACAGAGAAAAATTACAGTTTAACATCATATTGACACTGAAAACAGACGTCGTGTGATGAACGCCACAGAAAAAAACTGTATAATAATAACAGCGTGTCAGTTTAATGTCTAACATAGCAGCTGGTAAAATAAAACTGTCAGTAAGTGTTAATTAGGTGTGATTAACACGACACAACAACACTGCAGATAACAGTATCCATTGATGCTGGGATGCGTTGAGCTGCTGCTGATGCTGCTGACAGATCTGTCACTCGTCACTATTATAAACACATGTTGGTGATGCAGTTCATATCACAGTCTAGATTTCCTCCAGCGATGTGTTCAAAGGTCCGACGCATCATTTTTTAATGTAAACACAAATTCAGTAAATCTGTCAGAAAGTTCCTCAGCAGAGCTGAAATACTGTATATATAGCTTGGATTTTGTTAAACATTGGCAAAGCATTCAGCTTGTTATTGCCGATGATGGTCATACATGTGTCTGAACGTATCAGTATCTTGACTGATGTGTTAATGGGACTGAACACTGTATCAACTGTATCAGAGGCTTTTCGATTGTTTCACTGTGGTCTTGTGCATCAGCTGGGGAAGTGCTGTGGCTTTGGGGTGCAAGCTTGCTGGAGCTGAGACACTTGTATCATAATGTAGAGAAATGCAGATCAATACCTGCAGCCCACATATACTGCACTACATTTCACAGAACAAACAGTTGCTGTTATTAAGACCCGAAACAGTTTCAGTGTCCAAAAGAGGAGCACTGAAAATAAAGCGCTTTATCAGAGAGCTTTCAATGGATAACGACGCATTATGGACTGTTTCTTTGTGCCAAAGAGATCTTGTTGAACAATAGTTAAGTGCAAACCATTTATTATTCATAACAGAGAGCCACAGTCAGTTGTTTACCAGTCATTTGCATGATGACACAGATGCATGACAAGAAAATTGCAACATGCAGCAGATTTTGCTGCATTCAGGGACAACTGGAGGTTTGCTGGCACTTTAATAAACCAAATGAAAGAGGGAAGCAGAGAGACTTTGGTTGTGTTTACATTGTGATTCGATCATCAGTATGATCCATAAAGATGAATTAACATTTACACAACGTAGTCGTGTGTTTTCCACTAACCTTGAATGTGGTTTAAATCCAGAACACAAATTGGTGTAGATTGTGTTTACACCTGTTTGTGGTTATATCGTCTGAAACAGATCTGCAGGTGTAAATAGATCTTAGAGGAAACGGAAGCTCATGTGTGTGTTATGTGCAGATTGGGGACATGTTGTGTTTCTCTGTGCTCGTGTGGCAGAATGGAGAGTGGGGGCGGAAGGCTTGGCTGTTTTGGAGTGGAAAGGTCTTGCGGTGTGTGAACATTGTTCAGCCATGTGTAGCAGCACCACAGATCACATTTAACCCTCCTACATTCTCTCAGATTCTCCCAAAAGGATTTCCAGTCCTCACTGGCCGTGTGCTGCTTTTATTTAAATGTCCCGGCATGGAAAATCACGGAGCTAGCTTGAGGGAATCTCAAGATTTAGAGATGCATGAGCTCTGCGTGACCTGCTTTACAGTTTGATCAAAGGAACATGGCGACACAGTGTTATACGGATATTTGGGTCACAATATGACAACGTTGCAGTGAACTTTATGTGTAGTGTACAGAATTCAAGATATTCTCACGTAGTTGCTCTTGGTGGTTTTTGGTGGATCTCTTTTTGTCGTAAATACTTGTTTTGAAAAAATTGCAACAAAAATATCAGTTCTTGGCATGGGATTATAATGGGTTAAAATTCCAGTCCACTTTCAAAAAAGCTTCAACTCCTGCCAGTAATGAGATGTCACATGAGTGAATCTCTGTATAATGGTTAATAGTTCTCCTTAGTTCTCCTATATTTGAATGGGGAACCACTATCAAACGCTGAACTTTCCTGTGATTAATTGCTTATGTTCATCTTTACATGAGCCCACCTCTTGTTGATGTGCTGAGGTCCCACATTTATTTCACCTTAGGCTTCTGTCTCCTCCATGTGAGGGATCTCACATTATAATCCACAGATCACACTGAATGGAGCAGGTATCTCATTTCTCATTGTGCTCCGTCTCCATTCATGGTACATGGTGGAGGACAGGCAACCGAAAGAGATTGAGTCAGATGCTCATCAGGTGCTCATCAGGTGCTCATCAGGTGTTGGGTCATTTCTGCCCTTGATTTCACGCTGAATAGATGTCAGATATCCCAGATCTTCCAGAATCTATATCCAGCTAACAGGGAACATTCTCAAAACGCTGGCTAATGCTCTCTAAAAGTTCTCTCAGTTATTAAAAACGTTCTTGCAGTAACGTTAGTAAAACTTTTATCAAAAATACCAAAAAATATCAAAAAACTATTTCTAAGTTGTTAGTGGAACATTTAAAAAATGTTACAGAATTTACAAGATGTTTAAATAATTACAATAGTGTAAATATAAAGTCTAAAAAAATGTTTTGAACGTTTCTACTTTTAAAATAACAGTTTTGTCACTTCATGGAAAAGTCAGGGAAACGTCCTTACAACCTAAAATTGTTAGCTGGGTCATCAGTTCTGATAACAGCATTAAAGCAATGTGGATATTTTCAGTTATTATATTTTCTGAGAATTGTGAATCTCTAAGCATTTCCTATTTTAGATGTCCTAAAATCTGAAAATTAAAGCCATGAAAATCAGTCATTTTCATAGTCAACAATACACAGTTGGCTTGTTTTTGTGTTATTATTTTTTAATGAGCTCTTTTTCTGGCGTGTCCTATATTCTTTGAAAAACACGTCAGAACTGTCCGTCTATCGGTCGCTCTCGTCGACGAGGAGCTGAGAAGGAGGTCAGGCGCTGGTCCACGTGACGCGGTGGAGGCGCGGTGGAGGCGCACTGAGGGGCTGTGCAGCCTCATCGAAGTGCCGTGGTGACGTTTCAGATCTGCTCGCTCCTTCGTTACACCATTTAATTTTCTCGCATGCTTTGTTTTCACGTCTTGTTGACCTACTTTGCGCTTTTGAACTAATCCTGCTGGCTCCATCCACAAGTGGTTGGGGTGGAGCACTCTGCTGTGCCCGGCTTTCATTAGAATATCAGATAGCAGAGGGAGCGACTCTCAAAAAAGAACAAACAGGAACATCATCAAGGGCTGCCTGGAAGAGCAGCACAAGGCCATAATGTGCGTTTGTCTCAGGGGCTTGAACTCATTCACGAGGCGCCGGCCTGTAAGGGCTCTTCTGAGTCAGTGTATTGTGCTGTTGAGTAAGAAAAGATTTGGGTTGGTCCCTGTGTTGGGGGTTTAGGGAAATGTAACCTTGTTTGAAGCTGGGCCGGTTCTGTTCATTATTTAGAGCTCATCTGTGGATCATGAAGGAAATAGTTAAACTCTCAAACATAACTCACACGCATGCTGTTTCACATCTGTATGGTGTTCTATAAGTAAGAGGTAGAAGATTCATCATTTAAGTTTCAGTCTGTTTCTCACAAAACCTGCATGCATCATATGGCCTCAGGAAAAACGTATATCTATATCTATATACCAGCTGTCAATTGTATAGCAAGAGCTACATAACCACACATTATTTTTCTCCTTTTCTCTTGCACAGAAAGAAAAACAGCAGGGTTGGAACGACATGAGGGTAAATCATTTTCAATTTCCTCATTCATTTTTTTCATTTGAAGAATGTCAAGTAATCAAGTAATACAAAGTTCATTCGGTCCAAACGATAATGCAAAGAAATGTGAGGGAATACAAACTCAAAATTTATGATCCTCTCAGATTGCAGAGTCTGGTTAATAAACTGGATCTCGCCCAGGCCCTTCCCACTCCAGAGCAACCAGCATAATTACAGAAAGGATCTTTAATTAGAGCAGAGAGCAGAATTATCCAGCTGTGGCTGATGCGCTCTTCTCCTACATCATTTTCTCTTTCAGTGAAGCACAAAATCAAAGAAAGAAGGACTAGCACGAAGGACGGGGGCACCTTGGTGAAAATCACCCAGCAATACTGTTTTTCTACCTCACACCGTTGACCTGGGATCAGACTTTCCACCCTGTCTTCTCATTTTAGCCATGTCAACTAAAACATACAACTGACCTCAGATCAGTGTGGTTTGTCTGTTTATTTTATCCAGTACACAAAATCTTTGTTTAGCAATAAAACAAATAGATTAAAATCTGTTGTGCTAAATATTCATTGACAGGCAGTGACAAAATCACCACTGCTGCCAACGTCTTAATTATAAACAAAATAATTACAATCTCCATACAAGCCATAAACAAAACCAATCGGTTTCTGTAAATGGATGATGTCACTAAGAGGTTTTCTGTCGACTGCACCGCTCTGCTTTGTCTCGTTATCGCAGAGAAACGATGAAGTTTGGGTTGGATGTTCAGTAACGTCTGTTTAAGGGTATCTGTGAATTTGTTTGTGACACTAAATGACACAGATGATGAAACCACAATGGTAAACTAATGACGCTGACCTTGTACTGCCTCTGTAACACAATCCTCACTATGATCTGCAGTTCAGCAACCTTTCAGTTCAGCCCTCCCTCCCTCCCTCTCTCATGCTTCACTCCCACGCTTCTCTCTCTCTCTGTTTCTCTCCTCTTTTCTATCTCTTTATCTCGGTACATGCAGAATTTACACGGCTCAGCTATTATACTCATACAGCAGCTTTTTTAAAGCCGTCATCACTTTTCTGACTATTACAATATACGATAATACAACGTTATAATGTCAACAGAGGTCACACTGTACTATGTTCCATTTTCCCCTGAATTGAAAACATGTTGATGCAATGTTTACAAACCTGGATATTTTGACCTATCCTGGAACTTTCACAATAACATTTTTGTTATTTAATGGAAGCGTTAGGGAAATGTTCTTACAACCTCAAATTGTTAGCTGGGGGGTGTTTTCAGTCGACTGAATGAACGCGAGACAGTGATTTGGAAAGCGGTCTATTACTGCTGAAAAACGAGGGCGCGTCAGCAGCTTCTTGATGTCACTCATTCAGAGAGTAATTACTGCAAATCACACAGACAAGCGTGAGGGTGCGAGGACGCCTCATGCATTGCGACGCACATCTTTGCAATTTAAACCTCCGGCGATCTCATAATCATTTGCACACCGTGATTTTCGCTTGTCCTTGTGCGCAGAGCTGCTTATCTACAACACCCTTCCTTATTATTCTCCGAAAATAACTTTGTGCTCAAGGTGAAAGGAGGCTCACTTTTTCCCTGTTCTGATTCTCTTTACAAGTTTGCATTTTTCACTTTCAGATATTCATAGAGGTTCTGCAGAAGGGACAGTTCACCCCAAAATAAAAATCTTGTCATCGTTAACTCACACTCATGTTGTTTTAAACTGGTTGAAAATGTGAAATCAAAACGAAGACTTTTAAATGAATGACACTAAAGCTTTGAAGCTTTAAAAACATGCGAAAACGTCACAGAAGTATCACGAACCTGCTTCATACGATGACAGCTGTTTCATTTATGGTTAACTGTACCTTTAAATCTCTCCTCAGAACACTGCAGCAAAATACAGAACTGTGCTGCATTTCAAGTCATTGAATAAATACACACGTGTTGCTTATATTGCATATTAGCATACGATCATAAGACATTTTCAGTGCATTATAAAATAATACGATACGAGCAGACCAGCAGGTATTTATGAAGCTAACAATGAAATGACAGCTTAACCAATAAGCACTAAACAATAAGTCTAAATTGAGTAGCATTACAGAGCTACATTCAGCAGCCTCGGGTCACTGGAGCTTTTAGAATTGGCCCATTGATAAAGACCAAGATCTTGGTGGTTAAACTTGTTACCACAGCCGGTCTGTTAAGACCCTTATGTGCAACAAGACAGACGACCAAATACAACAGTATTGATTTTGCAATTGATAGTCGCATGTCTGCTGTCGATCACCATCAAGCGTCTGCTGTTCACAGCCGTCTGTATTTTCTGTTGGTAGCGAGTTTGCAGTTAAGACCAGATTACCTTTCAAAGCTTATCTGTAATTTGTTTTAATAGGTGTTTATTAACTTGCTACTTTGCTTTTGGAGGTCAGAAGAGCTGACTGTTAAGTTTGCTAGGGAGAGGTAACCCTCATTGCTCCAAATACACAGTTAACACCAGGAAAGAATTTGTATTTGGGGAAATCAAATTCCTTTCAACAGACTCTTGACAGGTGAGCCAGCAATAAAACTCTTTATCTAATATATGACAGAAATAATCAGGTTATGACAGCACTGCATGTGGTTCAGTCATTTGGGTCTTATAGATTTATTCAGGTCACAATGACCTTGAGAAAGAGCAGAAAATTGCCCACCATTGACATGTAAACGGAAGATAGCCGGTCGATCCCCACAGCCTGCAGATGCACTCCGGTCACATAACGCACGTTACTTAATGGAAACATTAGGGAAACATTCTTAAAATCAAAACATTGACACAAAGTGTCACCATTTTGTTGCGTTCTCTGTTCTGAAAGTAATTCAACAGAGTAATTCAAACTGGAACATCCTTCACAAGCTTTCTGAAAATACTGAAATCACGGAGAAATCTTTTGATTGCGTCCCACGTTAAGTGCAAACCCCTTTCAAACAGCGCCATCTTGTGGTAAGTAACAAAATTTGAGACTTTCCTCTATCTATAATAAAAATAATATTCTAAATAATATACTAAAATATAAAGTTATGTAGAATATAATGAGTCGAGTTAATATAAATATCACATTACACGTATGCATTTGGCAGACGTTTTATCCAAAGCGACAGTGTATTTAAGATATACATTTAATCAGTTTGTGTTCCCCGTTAACACACATACTACAGCAACACTATAGACGAATATTACACACATACAGATTTTGTATCTGACTCGGCTGATGTTTCACTCATTAAATGACATGAAAGAAATATGGAGGTCGTGTAACTTTTGGGTGGTTGTTCTGGCCACCAGAGGGTGATGTGAACGCGCACAGGCGGGTGATTGTGAGCGGTGTGTGTGGACTGTACGCGTGCGTGCGGGGCGGTGCGGGCGTTTCGTCGCTTCATCATCTCTGTGAACTTGTTTCCGATTGATCGTGTCGATACAAAGTCGCAACACAAATAACACAAATATTATGTGCTGTGCCGCAGACGAGCTTCGAGTGCGACACGAGCACATCTGAACACTTTCCGATGTTGAGCTGGACAATCAAACACTCTCCAACAGACGCGTCAGCCTGTCTGAATCACCGCACACGGTAAGTTTGACGAAACGTGGAAAGTTTGGCTCTGTTGGTGCTTTGCTTTAGTGCTTTTGTCTTGTTGGTTGAGTTTGACAGAACGCATGAAGATACATTATAATCTACAGTGTTTCGCATACTGGTGTTGGTGTAATAAATAGAGAAGTAACGCGAGAAGTAACGTGGATGTTCAGTGGTAAGAGTTCAGATGTGGTTTAAATCATCAGACATTAGTCTGTTCTTTAAAACCTGTCTAGAAAGGCAGTTTACTGGATTTTGAGACATAACCCATAAAATCAGTTGGGAGATGAAGCATTTTAGTATACTTAAAAAATGAAAGTTGTTATTAAAGACGTCCAGTATTTAGATTATATTCACAGTTCATGTTGTTCTCTTTTTGAAAAAGCTGTTTGTCAGGAGTTTATGTCTGTCAAATATTGGACAAGCATATATTGTATTATATACACGACGGTATGGAATACACAAAGTTTGGAAACACTTACTCATTGTTCATATTTTGTCCCACATTTTAAAACAAAACTATGAAATAACACAAATGTAACTTTGAGAATTATGTTGTAGACAAAGCAAATTAAACTTTATATTTTATTTCGTCATTTTCAATGTAGTCAATTTCAGACAGATATTACCAAATAATGAGTACAAAAATATTATTTTCCAACATTTAAACAAACGGCTTCAGTTTAGGATCTTGAGCGTGTTTAAACTCTTGAATGATGGTTTATAAGCTTCTGTTCTGTGTATTATGAATGTTTTAATGACAGATAATGAGAGCGTGTAGATTATTAGATTAAGATAATAGGCTGTTTTAATTCTATAGGGTGGACACCCATATCTGTCAACTGCTGTCAACTGTTTTTTTTTGTTGAATGTTCCTAACACGTCTTTAAAAACTTACTGGGCCAACTTTGTATAGCTTTGTATTCACGTCACAGAAAAGACATGTTTAAAAGTTGCCGTTTTACGGAGTTGTTGAAGACTGTCATTAAATCTGACTGTCTCTCAAAGTTCTGCATACTTTCAGGTCTGTTGGATTAGGCTGTTTGCTGTCTGCTAGTAAAATTATTTCAACACACTCTCATTTGGCGAGCTGTTTCAGCTCATTAAAACAAGAGTGCTCTGGGAAAGTTACAATTTTAGTTATTCTACAATCTGATCCTGGAGCATTTTTATTAATGCAAATACTATAACTTCATTTACTTAATGTCACAGCCCAACAGTTTGACTGGTCTCAGATCAGACTCACAGACTAAGTGATTTAATGGGGGAGGTGTACTGGTGGCTTAAGGGTAATTTCCCACNGAATGGTGTAGGTATGTAGCTGTTAAGAGGGGAGAGTGATTGCTCTAGAATTCAGTCATTTTAAGTTTACTGTGGGCATTAAACAATACCTGGAGAGGGTATGACCCTCGTTACGGATGTTTATTTTAGATAGTTAACATGACCTAACTTGAAATGACCTAAGATTACTAAAAAGTAAATGTGGGTAAACATGGCAGTTTGGCTTAAAAATGATTTTCAAAGCTCCTGTTACAATATTAACACGACCAGTCTTAAAATGACAAAAAAAAATCACAAATCATATTAGAATAAAAGAAAAATGCAACTAAATAATAGTCCTTCTGGATTTTTCAGTGTTTTGATTTTACCTGCCCAGTTACACAACCAGTTACACAACCTCTGAACCAGTTGAGTCTATTTTAACCTGCTTCTTAATCAGGTTAACCTGTGGCAGAGTTAGCATTGTGAAGCAGCTGAAGATGTTGTCAGAGGTTTAGGTTCAGTTAGACAGAAAATCATCACATTTACACAGCTTGATGTCTGTGATGTTAAATGTTATGATGACATTTCACTGAAGAGAGTTTACATGTTTATGAATTGTGTTACGACGCTTTAAATTTCAGAACTGTGATTGGTTATAAAATTACAGATGTTTTATTGTGTCTGTCTTTGTGTTTGTTGTTTGTAGGTCACCATGGCAACTTTGCTGCATCTCATCTTCTCTGTGATTGGTCTGGTCATTGTGGGAGGGGTGAAGAACTGCCACCCTCAATGTCGCTGTGAGGTAGAGAGCTACGGCCTCTTCGACAGTTTCAGCCTGACCAAGGTGGACTGCAGTGAGATGGGTCCCGTAACCGCTCCGGTCCCCATCCCTCTGGACACCTCCCATCTGGACCTCTCCCTAAACTCCATCACCACCATCACAGACTCCATGCTCTCAGGTCCCGGTTACACCACTCTGGTTAGTCTGGACCTTAGCAACAACCTCATAGGTCACGTCGATCCCAAAGCGTTCCTTAAGCTTCGCTACCTGGAGACGTTGGACCTGAGCAGGAACTTTCTGGAGAGTCTCAGTGATGGCTGCTTTGCTGGTCTTCCTCTGGTTGAGGTGGACCTCAGTGAAAACCGTTTCCAGGACTTCAGCCTAGATCTCTTCACCACCAGGGGACAAGACATACCAATTATGGTGGACCTTTCCAAAAACCTTCTCACCTCCATCTCCAGGAAGACACCTGGCCATCCACTGTATATCAATAGTCTCATGTTGGCGGGAAACAGGCTGAGAAGCGTACCGGTGCTCACCGGAGTTCCACTCCAGTATCTGAACCTGGACGGAAACCTCATCTCCAGCATCGACACAGGAGCCTTTGAATCACTAAGAGAGCTGGTTCACCTGTCCATCAGCAGCATGCCTGAACTCACAGAGGTACAGTCAGGTGCCTTCAGGGGTCTGAGAAACCTACAGTTCCTGGATCTTACAAACAACAGTCAACTCAAGACCTTGAGCCCAGAGGTTTTCAGTGGACTTGCCTCACTACAGGAGCTTAATTTGTCCAATACTGCTGTCACCCCCATCTCTCAGACTGTCTTTACCCAAATGCCAAGTATAAAGAGTATAACTTTAGGGCCAAACGTGCACTGCTGGAGGACACAAAAGCAGGGCCAGCTTCATAGACAGACAGGACGGGCCACAGCCAGCAATACACTGAGCTGTGATGTTCCGGGTATGATCTTATGAGCCAGACGAAACATTAAATGAACAGTTTATCGTCTCTGTGCCTTATTCCTACCGCACACGATTTTAATTTATTTATTGCCAATCAAACTTACGTTTTCTTGCACAAACTATTTCAATGTCCATTTTTATATAAAGACTCGTTGCATTCCAAAACACAATGTTTTTTGAGCCCACAGTTCTGATGTCATTGTGTTTAATGTCAGTTAAGGTTTTCTGCTGGTGTGATGTCAGCTGTGATGTCACATGGTCTCATTCTGGATTCTTCTGTAAACCAAAGTTGCAACAGTCCTTGTACGTTACAGAACGTCCAGGAAATGTAGTTACAGCACAACTGAGGACACTTGTCTGCTGTGCCGCTCGTCTGGAATTGTTGTTGTAGTCTAATATTTTAACATCCCGTGAACAGTTTTGTATAATCATAAAACTGTACTTTACAGTAATGTGATTATACAGTATTAAGTGGATGGGGGGTACAGGGCTCTCATTTCTGAAGGCAGTAAAATCTGCAGTATTTTGGTATGTTGCTTTAATTGGCCAGTTTAACACTGGCATTTTATAAAATATGTGAAAATGTATTTCTTCTCATTTTGAACACGTGATGCACAAAATACACATTCACTGTCACAAGAAATATGTCATTTTATATCACTTTGTAATTTCATCACAGGTGTTGTCGTTGCTCTGAAATTTTTGCACTTTTGAGGTTCTCATGCGGTGAATAAAAATATAGATTTAAAAAGAAATCATGATGGAACGTTTTATATTTGTATTAAACTACTGTTAATAAATGATAGTCATATATTGCTGGCTTAACATAGTTAAATGAGTCATAACAGATGAACAGTGAATGCGTTTCTCTGTGTGTCATCTACATGCTCTTCTGAATGTGATCAATCACAGCTTGCACTGTACACACACTCCAGTCTCGTGTACATTAGCTGAGACAAACCGCCAGCAGCTGTTTTCAGCATGAGTACATGAGACCGCATGCTTGAGCTGCTCGACTGCTCTGAGAAACACATGATTCTGCCCTGTTGTGTTTCCCTTTAGCAGCTCTGAATTACAGCCAAGATCTTTCAAATTCTAGACTTCTAATCCCAGAGACAGGTCCACATCGTGTTTTACACACAAACGCTGTAATCAAAGTTTTCTTAACAGTTAAACTTTCACTTCATCACTTTCCAGAGAACAAAATGTCGCTCTTTCATAACTCCAGATTTGATTTAGTTCTGAGTTATGTTTCATTAGTGATAAGTAGCAACTTCGAAACAGTTTCTTTATCTAAATTAACATCAACTAACGAGGAACCAGCAATCAAGAGCAAACAGTGTGAGTTTTGTGTAAAGCATTCAGTGAGGATGTCTGTCTTTGTGTGCTGTGTACATTTATCATACATGTAAAGCTGCTTTGTAACAATGTCCTTTTGTGAAAAGCGCTATATAAATAAAGTTGAATTGAATTGAAAGGATACAAAAGCCATCAGATGTTCGTCAGATTTGTGCTTCCAAGCTTTGCTTTTAAAAATGAGTTCTGCATAAGTGAAAAGACCAATCACAATACAGTATGCAAATAAATGCAAGAAAACAAGCTAAGCATCATCCGTGTGCAAACACTGTCTGAACCTCACTTAACAACAGAACACAAACGCTCATAATGAACGACTGATTTAGGACAGACACTGTAAAGCAGGTGAAGATTATGTAAGTATGATGACTCACTGTTTATGAACTTCTGTGTCACAGCTGACATGTAAACCTACTGTAAATCTATAGTCTCAGCTCACCCTTTGCTCTCAGTTTAGATAAGAGAGGAACTGGATGAACTGGGCTTTAGGTGAAGCATTTTATATGACATAATCCTTCATTGTGTTGAGCTATAATGTAAGAATATGATTACACAACAGTCATGGTCACGTTTTAGCCAAAAAATACCATTTAATTCTCTTTCTAACACAAAACTATGACGTGGCTGACAGACTTGGAATATACTTTTATAGTGATTTATAGTCGCTTATGCAGTAACCCCAGCTAACAAGTTTAGGTCATAAGAACGTTTCCCTAACATTTCCATTTAGTAACAAAAACATTAAAAATGTTACTTTGAATGTTCCAAAAATCTGCATGGTTTTAAGAACGTTACTCAACTATTTGATTAATTCTGTAACATTTTTGTTTCACTAGCAACGTTTTAATTATGTATGACACAATGTTCTATTAATGTAACTGCAAGAACATTTTTTAATACTTTCAGAGAATGTTCCCTGTTAGTTGTGAATACAATTTATATTTTCACAGAAACACGCCGGTCTGGAATGATTGAGGCGTATAATTCCATGAGTGAACCACACCCTTAACAAGCAGTAAATTGTACGTCAAAGCAGCGCGATTAAACCGTTCCCTGTGGTTAGTGAAAGTGTTTGAATGACACAGAAATCACCCTTAAGCTGTTGAGTGATGGTGTCACCCGCAGGCCCTGTTTGTGTTTTGTTAAAGACAGTGTCAGTGTCACAGTAATGACACACAACCACAATAGAGTCTTTGGCGATGTGACACCGCCTGCAGTTAAAGACCTCAATGTGCTATAAGACAGACACATCAGTCTCCATGAACACACGTCATGCATGACCTGTTTAGTGTTTTCTCACAACAGGTTGCACAGATGTTGCTAGACAGCGATGTGTTTATCTCACTGTTTGCATTCCACGTCATCATCGTCAAATTTGTGTCGTTTTTTTGGGCACACTTCTGCTGCCAAAAGATGTTGCTCTCACAGCTGGAAAAAAAGATAAATACATAAACAGGTTACACTGTTTAATCTGATCACAGACCAATCTGTGCTGCCCAGGAACTTCTGAAAACAGATGTTTCAGTTTGTCTTGGGCTGTTACATTCAGAAAACACTAAGCTCACTGTTTATTTGTGAATGACTTTAGCAGTGAGCTTTAGCAGTCTAATTTATTTGTCTAAAGAGGAACTTCTGTATCCTTCATGGAATTGTGTACATCAAAAAGATGGAATAAGTTACTGTTGTATTGCTGCTTATTATTCCTTAGTTTTTGGCCCCGGCTACCGACCTGTGAGGATTTCCTCAAATAACTCTGCCAGTCACCTGTAATTTCATGTTTCAAACGGAGATGGCACTACAGAGGCAAAAGTTACAGATTGCAATACAAAGCTGTCATTGGCTTCACATGCAATCTCGAACCCTCTCAAGCGCCATGACTCTATTAAACAAGAGCGCCACCCTGTGGCCAAACTGAAATGTTAATCTAACAGACTGATATCGTCTGTTCAGTTATAATGCAGTGATAAAGCCCAGCTGCACTTCTTATAAACCTAATTAAATAATCAAGGGTTCTTACCGTTCCCGATGTTTCGTCCGTGTCATGATGTTCGTACGATGTTTTAATAAAATAAAGTGAAACGTGGTCATGGCGTTACAAGACATTTAAATAGCCGCTTTCCAGTGACGCGTTCTCTCGTACTGTCGCATTGTCCAATGACAGTAAACATTGGGTGGACACGTGACTAAGGACTATTCATCCAATGACAACAGCGAAAATAATTGTTAATGAGACAAATTATTAATGAGAAATACATTTAATTGTTTAATACTCACAGTCTATTTTTGTAACTTTATGAATTTGGCGGAGGATGCAGCAGACCGGTACGTCCGCATACTGTTTTTGAATACTACACATTTTGCCTACTATAGTGCATACTAGATTGCTCATATTACATTGGAGGGATTATATAAAAACTTATATAAAAAACGTTATATAAACACTTTATAATAAATTATATTTACGTATTAAAAATTATATTATACTATATAAAAAATTTATTTACGTAAATAAAAAATGTAATCACAATAACTCGCCACCATTTTACGATTCTTGAGTGGCGTAACTCAATTTCTAACCGGTAGGTGGCTGTAGTGAGAGCCGCTTAAATGTACCTGCTTGAGTCTGATGTCTCATGAAATGTAAATGAGTATCACACAAAAATATCGGTTTCCAAAAACACTATTTGTAAGTTACACAGATTCATTTATTGCTTTTTAACATTAACTGAAGCAGACCAATAAATACATTTACCAGTAGAACATGACACTGTTTTGAGACAGGAACAGTGGACATCATTCGTGGTGGACAACCGTGATGTTCTGCAGGCTTGAAAAGAACAAGATAAAAATATAACAGATAATGTTTTATGTACCAAACATGCTTAAATTACAACTTTAAATTACATACAGCACAAAGCAGACTAGTGACATTCATGTCCCTTATCAATAACTGGCTGTCACATGAACAGGCAGAAATTTAAGTTCAGTAACTAGTTATTTAAAATAGATTGTTATCCTCATCACTTGTTGTAATAAATGTGCACAGTTTTACTACACCAGACCGTAAACATGTATAAAGAAATTACAGAATTACTAGCACTGTGTATTTATCTTGATATTAGCTTTGTGGCCCTCTGATTGGCCTCGTTGATGCGGGATTCGTTAGCCATGGCCTGCGAAAAGAACGAAAGATTCGTGAATACAAACAGACGTTTCTGTTCAGCAAAGGAATGATGGCGCTCCAGGCACTGACTTTGCTCTGTATGCGATCAATCTGGACATTCTGAGTGTCGATTTCATTGCCCATGTCGAGCGCCATGCTTCTGAGGTTGCCGAGGATGCTGTCGACCTGGGCCAAGTTTTCCTCCATCTCATCCTCCCGTGCGTCGTCCGTCACTCTGTTGAAGAAAAGTGTGAACTGTGTAGGGTAGACAGTTTTTGAGAAGCTAGCAATAGCAAGCTAGCTTTAAAGGCACAACATCCCTCATACATAGAACACATACATGTTTTATGTTCATACTTCATTGTATTGATGCTAATATTCATGGCAAATATGTTAAAGAGCCAAAAAGGCAACATATTGGATTCAGAGTGATTGTGGAGCATGTCTGGTACCTTCTGATGTATCCACCACTCATGGTCATCTTCTCCCTCTCGTCCACCACCCGAGACGAGGGCTGGGTAGACACCACCCCATCCTGGTTTTTACCCCACACTCTCTTGTAGGCCCCACTTGCTTCAAAGTCCTTCAGCCTGTGCAAGAGCACATGAGGAACACACAGGGTTGATAAACTTCAGTTTATCTGTCTGCAATAACCAACAATCCTCAAAAATGATCTGAATTTGATTAATTTGAAATGAATGAGAAATGATCTGTGACGTGTACGTGTTATTGTGAATGATTCAGTGAGATTTAACACGCACTGCTGAATACACAGTTTGTGTTGCATCGGTTTTAAAGAACCACACAAGAATCACAGTGCTGGTAATTTGGTTGGAGACGTGAAGTTCAGAACCTGCCTCTGTAGTTTAAGTTCTAGTTCAGTGGTGGTGCATATTTGGTGATGGTTAGAAGTTCTTCCTTTTATCTCCTCTTCGCCAAAATAATGTCTTTATCACATGAAAACTACATTACAGCCAACCAATTTACTGTGATTTTGTGTGAGTTCACACAGGACAAAATGACTGACATTTTGTCGGCACAAAAATGATGGAACGTGCACGTTTTCATGCAAGCACACCCACATGCCCCTAAAAGCCACGCCCCTCCGTGACATCACATACTTATCACAGGAGCACAGACCACAGCATTGGCTCAGATCTGTAAGGTTTTTCTCCGCTTCCCGCATGTCCTGGTTGATCTGGTCCAGCCCCTCCTCAATCCGCTCCAGCTGCTCTGGATGTCGGGAGGTTTCAGGGGTTAAAGTATGAAAACAAGATAAAAACAAGACAACGGTTTCCTCGGCAACAAGCGCCATGAGCAACTAAACGTCTACAGTAGCTCTACCATCAGCTGACAAAACAAACACAAACTTAAGATTAAATGTGTGAGCACAGCTTGTCATTAACTTTTGGGTTCTTGTTAAACGTTTCGTCTGTAGTGAGAACAAACCTGTGCTCACAAAACCGGCCCCCATCACAAAAGATAAACACAGAGCACTTTAAAGCCGAAGAGGGTTTATAATGGGATGGAGGCATGGGCTACTGAAGCCCAGCTCAGGGGTCTGGATGGAGACCTACTTTGTACATGGCCAGATGCACAGACCGCAACACCTGGCCATGTCAGTGAGGTTTCTCTCAGCTTCCTTCATGTCCTTGTTGATCTGATCCAAGCCTCCTTCTATGCGGTCCAGTTGTTCTGCCCATGCGGGGGAGATGAGGGGCAGGCACGGGGGGCAGCAGGAAGAGGGAATTGAAAGGGGTGGATATATGCGAGCATGCACACAGAAACACATACACATACAAGGTCCACAACATTTGTGCATATGTGCAAATTCATACAAAACCCTACTTCTATATGTACTGAAGTAAATAACAGGAGAGGAGAAACACAAGGGCTGCACAGTTCTCATACTCAGCGTCATTAGCAAACAGATAATAACCATCTGTCGTACAGATGCAACTGTTAATATGGGACTTCAGTGGTTAAAAACCAGATAATGCTCTTAATTCATTATTAAGATGCTGTACAATTTCTGTTGTTTCTATCTGTACAACACTACTGTGTATGAAGTGAACTCATTACCTCCCTGTTCATCCAGCATAACCAGTGTCCTGATTCCAGCATCTTTACTCTGTTGAAAAATTAACAAAATCAGTATAAGAGCCATTAAAGTAGATAATGTATCTATTCTCAGTAAATGAAAACAATAATCTACAAACAATAATAATATTGTCTTAAAATCCTAACACGTGGTTCTTCATTTCTTCATTTTTAACGCAGATTGTCAGTGCAGGTCCGTGTGAATCTCTATTATTTTCTCATGATCACTGTCAGACCAGTTTTCAGAGATATTCTGTGCTCACCTCCTCCAGCAGAAGCCTCATGTTTCTGGTCATCTCCAAAGACTGGTGGAGGCAAAAAATAGTGAATAAAAATTCATTTTGCAGGCGAATTCCGATAATAATGTTGCCTGTGCAGTATTTATTTGAGCTGTTCAGCAAGTTCAGCATCATCTGAAGTCACTCGCTCTCATTATGGAATTATGGAACCAGTGGAAAAAATCCACTGACTTTTTTTTTAAATCCACTGACTTTGATAGTCACCACCACACACACATAATAATACTGCAAGTGCATATAGAAGGTCTTCCACGTCATCATCTCAGCTGCTGTGTGTCGTGGGGATACGAGAGACCTGCAGCAGCGTTAACAAGGGAACAGGGAAATAAATGTGTGATGTCATCACTGTGGGCCTTGTTGATGCAATCTCATCAAAACAGGAACAATCATTAAAGGGCCACACACAGTCAGCTGAAGACCAAGAACAATTCATATCAGAAAGTTTTCTACTTTAAACATGTCTGTTGGTGGCATTACCTCATCTGTCACCTGATTGGCTCTCCTCTGCAGCTCCCCCACCTCGGACCTCACTGTGGAATCAGCCGCCATCGTGTCCTGCAGCGGTGAGGAGCGCAGCCCAGCTGACACGCTGAAATTGTTTGCATAAAATCTAACGTAAGCAAAGCTCCTTTATGCAACAACGAGAGGATTATTATTCATTGCTAGGTGTGTCTCAAACTGATGGAAAATGATACAGCTCCACAAATCTCAACCAGTGCTGAAACAAACCTCCTGGAGGGTATGTTTAAACAGTCAGCATGTCTTTTACACCTCTATTTTGTGACTAAAAATGTATTAGAAAAGGAACGACAGCTTTGAACACAGAAACCTGTTGCTGAGCAGCATGCTTATAGCAACAGGTTTTCTGGTACCCTAATGAAACCGATTTATAACGATGTTTTCACCACGAGTAATTATATGTTCCTCGTATCAGTTGTCTTCCTACTTTTCTTCTTTTTCATTATTACTTATTATAAGCACACAAACCTTAATGTTCTTTGATGTAATTTACATTATGCAAATAGGGCAGGACACAATAATATTGATTTAGCATAAACATGTAAGATTTAGGAATAAGAAAATATCAAACGAATCCCCTGATAAGGTTCAGATGAATCGATCATAACGCAGCGAGCTCACTGTACACTTTATAACACTGTAAACGTTCATTTAAGTTTAAAGTTAATTTAGTTTAACAGGTTAAGGTGATCTTACTGAAGATTGCATCTGTTCATCCGTCATGTCCAGACGCAAAGGACAGACAGAAAACGAACTACTACCAACAGATGAAGTTTATTTCTGTTGAAATTCAATGGACAAAAAAGCAACCCGTATAACAAACGATATTTGACCCTCGCACGATATATCATATTTGTTTAGTGCTTATGAAACAAGGAGAAAACGAACTGTAAAACTATTTTTTTAATCAAAACATTTGTGCAACATTAGAAATCATATTAAACCGCAGCAGTTATAATAATTAGCCGGAAAACAAATTGACGTGCGCCATCGCCTGCTGTATATAGACTACAAACCCAGGCAAAACTCTACAAACTACAAATCTACAAACTTTTAAGGATATTTAAATGGATGGCACAAAGCTTACCGTACGACACAAAGCACACGTTTAAGATTTTCTTCCCCGGAGGATGGCGCAGAAAACAAAGGTCGTTATGAGTCGCTCTTAGCACCTGTGTTGCTCCTCCATCTGACGTCAGCATCACTCACATCAGCAGCAGCTTCATACCAGGTAACTCTGAGGCCACGCCCTTTTAATAAACCCTGTCCTCCTATTGGCTATTTATTCATTATAATAGTGCGCTAAGGGTTTTGATTGCCTATTCTAACTGTCAGTCATTTTCAAGTCCCACCTTCCCCGGATGAGGACAGCTTGTGTCGCTCGGGGCAACCGCTGTTTGCACATGTGATGAGAGGAGCTCCGCTTTCACACGTTAAGAACAAATAAATGTTTATTTGTGCGTCAGAGTAATAAAACGAGCTGTCAAAAGCTGTCATTTCATACATGTTCTCATTAAACCTTCATGCTTTTCAAATATTCCTCAAAAAATATGAGCAGAAAGTTTTAGTCTTTGGTTGGCACTTTGTGATATTTTGCACAAAAACAGCACATTTGCTCTAGAATAAAAAAAGGGGTAAACTAAACATTTAGAGATGATATCCTTGTGTTTTACTCTCAGACACAAAATGCAAAATAAATCTCTCCCTTAGCACCATATGTTTATGTCATGCTTTTTTAACAATGAAACAAACAAGGCATGTTACAAAAAGGGCATTTGACATGATCAATCATAATGCAGGAGAACTGACAACAGATTATAAGGTGATGTAGAGTGTTCCTGTTTATCAGGAGTACATGGTCAGCTGCAACCACTGTGGACAGAAAACAAAATACAGAATAAATGGGACATGAAGCGAATGTCTGAGACGTATGATAACAGCTGAATTACACAGATAAATGTGGTTTATATTACCTCCTGAATGTCAACTTTAATGGTGCCATCGCTGTCCTTATCAAGTGTCTTGAAGGCACCTGTAACAGTTCAGAAAGCTGAATTTATCAATTTATCAATATATGTGTTGCCTGGAAATCAAACTCACAAGCTTTGTGCTGCTATGCAACGCTCTACCAACTGAGCTAGAAAAGGATGACGAAAGGATGAAGATAGTAAAAGTGTTTGTAAGTTTGATGACTTACGACACATAGCATCCAGACGCACAAGACAGCCAATGTAATTGTCAAAATCCATGTTTCCGTGTTCATCGCTGTATCGCCGAACGATCATCTTAAAAAGCTGCTCGTTCAGTGGGAACCCTGAAGAAAAAGAGGAGGAACATTTTTAAATGAGGACAAATCAACATCTACTCTTAAAAATCACATGTTTGTTGTTTTACCAAAGCAATAACGTTAATAAAATATCTGGAAATCTGGCCTGGATTATTCAACATAACATTTTTAATGTTTTTGTTGGGGAAATATTCTTACAACTTAAATTGTTAGCTTCAGCATGACAACAACACTCACCCGCAGCTTTGAAAGCTTCAGGCAGCTCAGAAGCCCCGATCACACCAGAGCGATCTGCATCATATGACTTGTAAATGGCCTGGATTGAACAAAGACAGGGTGTTCAGAAACTCTGCGTGACATCTGTGCAGTGAACCAGAAAGCTCATAAAGCCCAGAAACAAATGATATGATCAGCCTTAAAGTTACAGAACACGTTTACCTGCCACCTCTTGATATTATTCCACAGAAACTTGAATTCCTCAAATCCCAGTTTTCCAGTGCTGTCACTCTGAGAGAAAACGGTTAAGGAAAAAATAAACGTGTTTATTTCCTCAATACCCAAAAGACATTCTCAGTCCCCAAGCTTAACATTCTGTTGAAGGATACATCCAAAACTGCCACCATGCTCCTGCAGGACTCAACAGTGAATCCGTCTGTCCTCAGATCACCGTCTGCAGAGCAAAACAAACAAACATTTTATTTGTATCTTTAACATCATGGTTCATTCATGGGAAAGACGCTCGATTTGTCATAAAAACAGGGTGAGAGGACTCACGTTTGGAGATGATCTTGTTAAGAATACCCATCAGTTCATTGGGGCTCACTTCCATGTCCTATGAGGAAATTAATACATGTAAAAACTTCCATTTTCTCGCTTCAGATAAAGATTACAATGATCCTATTTGTGAACAAATTTACTGTATGAGAAATTACAGCAGTCAGAACAAGAGTTCTACTCAACCTGATTTTACTCAAAAACAAACATCATTAACTTATTGTTATCACAATTATCATAAACAAATGACCCCACATTGGTACTGCTGGCCATTTTGCTGATATATCTGGTGCTTTAGTGCTTTCAAAATAAGAAAATCTTTAGTTCAAATGCTCATTCTAGTGTCAGCTCTGCTATTGTATAACAAGAAAGTATCACTTAAACTTTTGAGGGAAATCCACTCGTACTAATGAATACAACAGTCTGGTTTTGCATGCATTCACACCCCTCTATGACTCAACACAAACCGGGCGACACAGCCCACATCATAATGGCAGGAATGTACAAAAAGAGGAAGAGCCAGTCATGCTTGTCTCTATAGACTATTAGAGCTACACCCCTGTTGTCTGTTCTGAGATCAGAAACTGTAAATGTGCTTTACTTTACACAGTGTGTAAATACTGTTCTGAAGTCAGTGAGAAAGCCACAAGCATGTTGGGTGGAGCAAAGTAATGGAACGAAGACAATGCCTTGATGTGGAAGTTTCTGTCTTGTAACTGAAACATCTGACAAACCTGTTCACCTGACATTACAGAACCTGTCTGATTTGTGAAACCACACTCAGTGTCCAACACCCTGTTAACATACAGGCAAAAGAGGACGATTAGGGTTTAGAAAAGTAAATATCTCCCAGAAAGTGTGGAGAAGTGAGTTAGTCTTGGAATGTAAACCTGGCTGGACTTAGCCCAGATTGTTCATGTGATCCACACCACAGCAGTTTCACTTATCATACAACCAGCCCTGACAGTAAATACCTGGTATCTTACAGATACTGTTTGATAACAAAGGAACTGAAAACAAACTTCAGCAAACAGGTCTACTCGCCTCCCCTGCAAGCTGTTGAAAAACTTTGCGAAACTGCATCTCTTCCGGAGTTTCATTTTGATTGCCAGAGTATGCCAGAGGTCTTCTAGGAGGTGGCTGGAACAGAGAACATACTGTAAGAAATCCACACAACATTTTAGATGCCAAAGCAGGAGTCAATGAAGCTGCACATTTCCAGGATGTGCAGAATTTGGCTTTAGCGATATGTTGTACAAGGTTTCCCAAACATCAACTATTCAAATGACTAAATAACAATGTTTGCATACAAACTTACAGGGTCAGATGGAACAAACTGTGAAGGATCGATGTTGCTGTGACGCAAAAAAGACAAATAAATTATGTTAAAAACATGTCGATGTTTTGCATGTAGCAAAAATGAATGACAAACCTAAAAATGGAGAATATGTGTGTGTGAGGGTTTACACGGGCGGGTCGCTGACTCACCCCACAACATCCAAGATCCCTCCAATAAGTTTTTTGGCCAGATTCATATTGAACACGCTGCATAAGACACAGATGAACTGATCTTACAAAAATGTTGAAACATGATCATCACCTTTTTGACTGCAAAATGTGATTCAGTAAATCTACTGCACTTAATAGACACAAACAAATGCTTATACTGTGAAAGTCAAGTCACTACAGACATAAATTAGTAATTCTATTTAAATTGACACATATCTGTAAAATATAAACACAAACCATTTCCTGCAAGATGTTTAGATCACATCTACGTATTTATGAACATTATCTAACCAAATGACATTCACAATCAAATCGCCTACGACGTACATGCTGTAGACTTTTTAATTAAACATAGACAAATTAATAATGAAATGACACTTAGTTTCATGCTGTTGTGACCTAATCATGACGCAAATAAGAAATGCGTAAATGAGGTGAAGGAGAACTTACCAGAAGAGAGATGTTGAAGAGAGAAGAGGAAGAGATGCGCTCCTCAGGTAAACAGAAAAGCAAAACCTGTTTTCCAAACACTCTCTTATTGACAGAGGGCAGAGCTCCACACCCAGTACTGCTGAGCTGACATACTCTGGGTCCTAAAACCTCTCATCTTTACATACAGCTCAACCAGTCTATCCAAGTAGTTTATTGTTCATTTATGCCTGATTCTTCTCATGGGCATCCATTATATCACACAAATCATAACTTTTGTTTAAATGTTATTAATAACTCAAGGCCCCCATGACATTTATCAGCTGTATTATTTTTGAGTCTGTTTAGGATGTGCAAACCACATGTCAACCGCTGGTGATAAAACCACATAACACACATCAACACAATATTCAGAGTCAGATTGTAGTTGCAGATTAATTACAATCAAATGTAAAAGAATCACTCATTCCAAATGAGTTCTCTGCTGCAGTGTGTGTGTGTGTGTGTGTGTGTGTGTGTGAGCCAGTCTGTTCTACTTTGCAGATTTTTGGATTTATTGATTTTACTTGCAATTAAAATAAAAACCTCGTATTTTATTGCATTTTCCATTAATGTTTAACATGGGATCATATTGACCCCAAACAGGAAGTGTACGACATGTAGACTTTTTTTACATACCTTCAGAACAACCAAATCAAACCCAGTTTGTTTTTGTATGACCACAACATTTAATGGCACTGAGATGAAGGGAACTATGTTTTTCACAGAAGGAAATCTCCAGCAGGGTCATACTGACCCCAAACACAGCGGACTGATTACAACAAGCAAAGACCTTATTACAACATAACACAGATTTATTTTCATTCATACATGACAAAAATAACAACTTGCAGTTTAAGACCCTTCCTGACTGATTCACTCAACTTATAACTTGTTCCATAGATCACAAAACAATGAATTCAAAAGAACACAGAAACATAAGAACAACTGTGAGTTTAAAATGTATCTCAAAGTTATAGATACTGTAAATAAAACAAAAACAGACACTATGATGATTCCATTGTGGTTTGTTCTGTACCATGTTTCCTCTGGTGAGTTTGAAAACTTCCTAAATAAGCAAACCTCTCGCCACAGATGGAGCAGGGGTACGGTTTCTCTCCAGTATGAACTCTCTTGTGAGTTCTCAGGACATCTGATCGAGCAAACGTCTTGTCACACTCAGAGCATTTGTAAAGCCTTTCTCCTGTATGAATTCGCTGGTGCTTCACTAAAATGTTAAGTCGATTAAAACTCCTCCCACAAACTCCGCAGTGATAGGGCTTCTCTCCAGTGTGCACCTTCTGATGAAGGCTGAAAGAAGACAGATTAGAGAAGCTCTTTCCACAGTGAGAGCAGAGGTAAGGTCTCTCTCCCGTGTGAGTTCTCTCATGACACAGCATCTGGGATTTATGATGGAAGCGTTTATCGCAGTGTGAACACTGATGGAGTTTCTCCTCCGAGTGAATTTTTTGGTGTGACCTCAGATAATCTAACTGCCTGAATGTTTTTCCACATTCACCGCACTGATGCGGTCTCTCGCTGGTGTGTAAACGCACGTGTCTCTTAATGTAGGACGCATAGCTGAATCTCTTCTCGCAGTGTGGACACTTGTACGGTTTTTCCCCCGTGTGACTTCTCGTGTGAACCGTGAGGCTTTGCTTGCTTGTGAAACTCTTGCCACATTCGCTGCAGCTGAACGGCTTTTCTCCACTGTGTGTCTTCATGTGGATCTTCATGTTAGAAGCGGTCGTAAAAAAGTCCTTCTCACACTGCTCACAGTGGAACTGCTGCTTCAGGCTGTGCACTTTTGAGTGAAGCTTCTTCTCCTGCAAGGTAGGAAAACTGATGTCACATCTCCTGCAGGCGAAGAGTTTCTGATCTCTGTGTTTTCTCTCATGTGTCGTTAAATGTCTCCGCGAGCTGAATGTCTTTCCACAGGCGATGCAGGAAAGAGTCTGTGCTGATGGAGTCTGTGCTGTTTCTCCACCAGAATGTCCAGCACTGTTCTCATCTGAAAGAAACAACACTTTACAATCTGACCAGCATGTAACCACATTTCAAACAAGAGGGTAAATTCAGTATCGTTAATACATTTACACAGCTGATGTCAATACAGTAACATTAAGACAAAGTTATGACAACAGCATTCATCACACAGCGACACCTAAAACTCCCAACCAGATGTTGAGATCTACTTCCATTGACCTGTGCTAGAAGATACCAAACTGATCCGGATCAGTCAGCACTGATGTGGACTGAATAATGATGTCATTGACCAGAAGCACCGTTAGCTGCTCCAGATAAATGATTTGAAAAGCTAGTTATGACAGAGCACATCTGCAGCTACATACTGTGAAAAGACAACATCAGAGGAGGAAATATACCTTGAGGAACAAAATCTTCATCGTTCTCATCTTCATCAGTCTGATCTTCCTCCGCTGTGGTTTCTCTTCTCATCTTCACCAGGTTCCTGCAGTCCACCAGTATGACTGAACACATCTTCACTGGTGTCTGCAGTATCTGCTGTTCTCCAGCGTTACAGACAGACTCTGTGGAGGTTTGACCAGTAGCTTCATCCTGCTGTGACTCTTGGTTATTGTCACACACAGTCTCCTGAGTGTCTGTAGGGTTCGGATCAGTATAACAGAGTAAAGTGAGGCTGAGCTCTGAGTCTTGTGTGTGTTCAGAGAGATTGTCCAGCAGCGGCTGTGGTGTCCTCTGATCTCTGCTGCTCCACACTGAATCCAGATCTTCTGTGGAGGTCCCAACAGTCACACACACTGAAGATTGACAGGAGACCTTCTCCAGCTCCTGAGAGACACCATAGACCGATCACTGCTGGCCATCCCTTTCACTTTATATTGATAATGAGCCACTTTGAGAAGTTCATAAGATGTTACAGACTCTACAAACCTCTTCGTTCAGTGCATCTTGTCTTGCCCTCAGCTCTGCCTCCAGTAACTGCACCTCGTTCTTCAGCTGAGAGATTTCTGTCATGAAACCCTCAATATCCAGCATGGACAGATCAGTTGCTACTGATTTACAGCACATACCCCACCTGCTCCCTTATCATCAGCATCTAACACACAAACATCACGCTTACAAGACACATTTAACAACAACAGAACAAACTCAGAAACATCGTTTAATACGATTACAAATGTATTACTGACCCGTTAAATACAATTACGTTCACTTTCTGAGATCATATTAATATAATTGTTTGTTTTGTGTTTACTGTGTGGCGGTGCAGAGTAGTAATATTATCAGACATTATAATACACTACATATATTATCTCATGTGTTAAATCACGACATCTGAATATAAACACGATATTTACAGATTTTGGGTTTAACTTAAACAGAATGATGAAAGCGACCAGAACAGGTTTGGGGTCATTGACGAGCAGCTGACGTTCAAGCGCTTCTGTCTTCAGTTTGTTCACCGGCAGCGCTTCAGAGCGCCACCTGCTGTACTGGAGGGATGAGACGCTGATGAAGATCACGAGAAACTGAAGTGTGCTGTTAATTTACACACTCTCAGGCCATCCAGCATGTAGATAACATGTTGTTAGAGGTTGTTGGATGGAATTGTGTTCCTTGGTCATTTATATAATGCAACTCCTCAGCTGCTGTGTCACCTATTAAAAACACTTAAAACGTGTCTTTACGACACCCCAGAGTTTACTGACTGCTGAGTTTTTCCATGCATTTAAAAGTCAAAGCTTCACCAGTACTGCTATAAATGGGATGAATATTTCATTTATAATGTAATATGCAATGCAATGCAGCAGATACACGGCAGTATATTTCTGCATTTGTGTGTACATACCTGCATAAGACGACGCAGGACCACAGGCGTGCACTGTACACAAACTATATTACATGAACTAAACTGAACGTTAAACACACACTACACAGGGCTATAAAGCGCATTGTGTGTGTGAATTCGTGCAAACAGCATAAAACACAGCAAATAACTTACATATGGCACGTCATTAGTTATTAATATGCAATACGCATTTTGTCTTTAACGAGAACTATTTTGTCCCCCGCCCACCGAGAGACGTCACAGATGACGCAGCGCCGCACAGGGAAGTGCGCCGCTCGCGCAGAAGTCGTCAGGTCAGCCGCTTCCGGGTAGCAATGGCGACCGTCGCGAGCGCGTCGCTGCTGTCAGTCAGGCTCAGAGGAGTTTTGTTAGTCGCCCTTCTTCATTTCGCGTTCATTCGACCGCTAACTGCCATGTCCGAACCGGGCAAGTGGATCCTGAACGTGAACAGCGTAAGTGTCGCGTGGCATCAGGCTGCAGGGATGACAGCTCGTCTTCAGATACAACATGCCTCAACAATCAGTGAAAACATGCACTGAGCTAATATAACATCGTGTGCCAGTCAGCCTTGTGGACTAGCCGAATAGCCTAGTGATGTTTACCTAGTGATCTTGTGCTAAACATGCAGTGGTTATTTACCAGTACAGTTACAGTGTAACCTAATGCAAGCCAATATGAGCATGTATTTGTTATGAGTCATATTCCGTATGTCTTTAAAATTGTGTAACTGCAATTTGCGATACAGTTTATGTACACTGGGTAATTGCATTAAGGATTAAAGTTATATTGTCTGATGCAGGAAATGGTAAGGAAGAAAAACAACTACTTCTATTACCAGAAGACCATGTTTAATGACACCGCCATTGAACTGAAGTGTAAGTGTATTCCGCTGGTTTCTTTAGCAGTGTTTGATGTAAGAACAGTTTTCTGTCATTATTTAATGCATCAGTGGGTATGTCATATTTTATGTGTGTGTGTTTCAGGGCTCGGGGAAAAGTGCACCCCCTCTGTAAATCTCAGTATTTCATGGTATCTGCGGAGTTCCCCTTGTCACGATGAGGTATTTGGCCTTAAAGTAAGTTCACCTTTTATCTGATAATCTCAAAATAAAGATTTCCAGCTGTGTATAATAATAATTTTAATATGCGTTATTCTCTGCTTCTCTGAACAGCCAGAAATGGTTGAACCGTATTTCGGCAACACACAAGTGCAGCGGGAGGGGGGCAATGGCTTCTACATAACCCACAACTATCCTAAGATAACATGCCATCAACACATGTCTGGAAATGTGGTACATGCAATCCTGTCTTCATTATAAGTGGTTTACATTAAGTTTTAAAGCACATTTTATGATGGTTAGTCACATTTGCCTAAAATGTAGCATTTACTTCTTAGCTAGGTTTGGTTTTGGATTAAGATCTTGTTTGTTTAATAAAATCAGGTCAGGCCATGAAAGATGCTCTGATTTAATATTATTATGCTATTATTAACATTGATTTGTTGTTTGTTCTACAACAGCTTGCGGTAAATGAACTTGATCGACCATCAACGCTGACTCCACTGTCTCCAGTGAGTTCAACTACTTTAAACTGGTTCTTCATCTGAAGCAGGTTTTTCAGGATCAGAAATGCCCTCAAGTGGAAACTTGTGTACAATTACTGATCGACATTATTGCAGTTTATTTTGCTATAGAAAGTTGTTTTTAAGCTTAATTTCCTGACACAGACTGTTTGGAAGGTTTTGACTAACAGGTTTTTAATGATTAACTGAATGTTGTTGTTAATCTCACTGTCTGGTTTAACCAGAAGTTTACTGGTTTTTGGTTTTGTCTGTTGCTTAGAGACAGGAGGAAGGTATAAAAAGAGAGCTGAAAAACGCTTACATATAAATATAATATTAATACAATTTCTCCATCCTGACATGTATGTTCACTCAGGTGAACACAGTACAGAAAAGAGTTTCCAGAACGGTTTCTGATTTCTGTGTGTGTTTTGTTTTTGCTTCAGTCAACTGAGGACACACAAAGCAGACGAAAGAGAGATGCAGACAAAAAAGAGGAAGAGAAAAAAGATGTCAGTTAAACACAGTAACGGTTATTTAACTCGTACAGTTTCACATGCATGTCAGCTGATCGAGATTCTGCTTTATTAATATTGTACCGTTTGTCAGCAGGGTCAGTCAGATGCAACACATGGACAGAACAATCAGTCAATGTCATCAGATATTCTGGTGAGCATTAAAGCACAGAATTGTGATGTTTTATAAATGTGGCTCGTTACACATTTGTCTTGTTTTGTTGATGTGGCAGAAGTTTAAAACAGAGAGCACGGTGGCCCAGACCTGGGAGGACAGCCCCTATATGTTCATCCTGAAAGTTGAGGAAACTCCATCTGTCACAGAAACTGAATGGAGTTTACAGTGTAAGATCTTGGTTCTTGGTTGGGAACCGCTCAACATCAAACATACAAATGACTAACCATAGTTATGATTTCCATGTGGATGTGTAAGATTAATAAAGATCTTTCAAACTTCTCAAACCACAGTGGAGATCAGAATGCGAGGTCCTTATGAATACATCTCAGCATCTGAATGGCCATTGATGATTGTGAGTCAATGTTGTTTCTTTATTTCCTATTTTTATCAGTGTCCTAACCAGACGCCATCTCATGTGAATCTGAGAAATCTTCTCATGTCTGTCTGAGATTTAGTTCTATCCAGCTGTGCTTGCAATAAGTAACAAGACATTTGTTTCGTTTGTTCATTGGGGTTCTGCAGTGTTGCACTGGGCAGCTCGTCCATTTCTGGCTAGGAGTGTTTCATAAGTTCTTAAAGAGCTGTTTTGCTTCACACAGCTTCCACTTTGTGTTTTTGTGTGTTTCAATGGCTGTTGTCCTCAGTTCTACATGGTGATGTGCATCATTTATGTGATTCTGGGCGTGCTGTGGCTGACGCTCTCGGCCTGTTACTGGAGAGACCTGCTGCGCATTCAGTTCTGGATTGGAGGAGTCATCTTCCTGGGCATGCTGGAGAAGGCCGTGTACTACGCTGAGTTTCAGAGTATCCGTTATGACGGCCACTCGGGTAACACAGTAAAGCTTTTAGTGAGATAGCGATATCATCTTTTATTGTGTAAACCAGTTTATTAACCTGTTATTCACGCTTTTTACTTGGGAAATAACAAAAGACAAAACAAACACCAAACTTGAGGCAGAACCGAGGCTGTGCTTTGACCACCTGACAGGATATTATATTCAAAATCAAATATTTCAGAGACCAGCAATAAAAGTATAATCTTCGGTTGTGCAGGTTATGTCTGACAGTTCAGGATTAGAGCAGTAAATACAGTCATGGTCATGTGTCATTGTGTGTGTGCAGTTCACGGCGCTGTGGTGTTTGCTGAGGTGCTTTCGGCCGTGAAAAGGACTCTGGCGCGAGTGCTCGTCATCATCGCTAGTCTTGGATACGGCATAGTCAAGTAAGTTGTCTTTAAACAGTGCTTCATATTTGAGCAAAATGGAAAAGACTCAAGACAGTTTAGGCAAAATGAGCCAGTGATTAATCCCCTAAAATTTACAGTCTTACTCTGAGGTCAGAGTCCATTTTCCCTCTCAGGGAAGAGAACCCATGCAAACTTGTTTTTGTAATTTCTGAATGCAGTGGTTGGACGAACATTATATGGTATTCTGTGTATTTGTATTATAGCATCATAAAAAAATGTTTCTGGAGAAAAATCGCCTGTCCTGTCTTTAACCTTTTATATTCACTAATGCAAATTTCCCCTGCAGACCGAGACTAGGAGCTCTGCTGCACAGGGTGGCGGGAGTCGGGCTTCTCTACCTCATCTTCTCCATTGTAGAGGGTGTCCTCAGAGTCAACACGGTAAGATCATCTGATCTTCACAACAACACAGAATGGAGATGTAAATGAAACTCTTCACCTGTATGACTGGACTCTCAGTGTATGTGATGCGTCAGCTGCACGTGTGATGTTTCTCTGTCGCAGGAGCACGGCGGGTCAAGCAGGCTGCTGTGTGACATTGTTATGGCCCTGATTGATTCATGTATAGTGTGGTGGATATCCTTTCAGAGTCGTGTGAATGCACATCTTCTGAGCGGCGTCAGTGTAGCACGATACGCTTTATTTTACTGTGCATGTTCGGTTTGGGAACGATCTGGAATTGCTCCTCTCAGGTTCTGTGCTTCTCGTGATGGTGGCTTCAGATGCAAGATATTTTCCCACTTTTTTACACTCTCTTCTCTTGCTCACTGCGTGTGAGTGTAGCCGCCTGGAGGATGTGTGTGTGTTTAGAAGCTTCTAATGCTGCTGTTGTGTGTGTGTGTGTGTGTGTGTGTGATGGTGCTCCTCTTCTGTTCCCTCCCCGTGTTCTCCTGCCAGGCTGAAGATGACCTGCTGTTGCTGGCTGCCATCCCCTTGGCCATTCTGGACTCTACCCTCTGCTGGTGGATATCCTGCTTTTTCTTCTGTATGTGCTTCCCTTCCTGCATCACTGTCTGTGCAGCAGTGGGCTTTATATCTCTGATGTCTGTCTCTACACTATCTCTACACATCTTCTCCCTGTTATCCTGAATGAATGTTTAAACTGCGAAGTGAGGAGTGTCTACCATAGCTTGTGTATAAATGCTAGAAGGATGCTGAGCTCTGTATACGGATGTCGTCCTTGACACTCAGTCACATCTTCATAAGTCTGGCCCAGACGATGAAGCTACTTCGTCTGAGGAGGAATGTGGTCAAGCTTTCTCTGTACCGGCATTTCACCAACACACTCATATTTGCTGTCATCGGTAAGTGCATGTTGTGACTATTGTGTGGAATGTTTTAGAATTATTACAGCTCTTGCAAGGCGGTCAGCATATTAATATCCCTCATACTAGTTTTCGTTCCTATTGTTGTGCGTTGTTACAATAATTGTATGTTAATTGCACGTTGTTTCATTATTTTATTGTCAGTAATTGTAAGTAATTTAGGTTCAAACTGCTTAATGTTCAACCGTCCGTGTCGTCTGCTGTCTTTTTGCTGTTTGTGATTTGAAACTCATGTTTCAGATTAAACTTATACTTTTAATATATGGTTTGAAAATCTCCAATTGTCTTTCAGTTGACTTTCACAGCCAGTCATGATGTCATGCTATTTGCATACTGAACTCTGGTTGGTCTATATAAGACATTTGGGTCACATGATTTATTAATGGAACGGAACTACAATTGGAGCGTCTCAATCTCTCTCTTTTTCTATATATGGATCTTCAACTTTTTGAGCTCTTTTAGTTTCATCAAACCTCAGCACTTGTGTTTTGCTGCCTTCAAAGCACATGTATATACACAATGCAAGTTAAGTCGAGCTTGTTTTACTCGGTTCTCATGATAGAATCCCGGATTCTCTTTCAGCCTCTGTTATATTCATTGTGTGGACAACAAAGACCTTCAAGATGTCCAAGTGCCAGTCTGTAAGTTCCATACATCTCTGTTCCACACACACACACACTGTACCCGTTTGTTTGCGGACTTCTCACCTGCTCACACAGGACTGGAGAGAGCTGTGGATAGATGATGCCTTCTGGCGTTTCCTGTTCTCCAGTATTCTGCTGGTCATCATGTTCTTGTGGAGACCATCGGCCAACAACCAGAGGTAAGCGGAGGTGCTGCACTGCTGCCATAATGACTCAGCCAGCCGATTCTGTTATATTAGTGATATCACGGCAATATCTGATTGCTGACCTTCTGATCTTCTCAGATATGCCTTCAGTCCACTGGTGGATGAGATCAGTGAGGAAGAGGAGGAGCAGCTGATGAATGAAGCCTTCGGTGAGTCTTAATGAAGTAGCAGGTGTGAGACTGAAGACCTGGAACTTTCATGTGCTGTTCTTCATTCTTCATGGTTCTGCGCACATGCTGTACTGAAGTGCTGATTCTAAACAGTGAAATATATTGTGGCGCATGTGCCCATAGAACCGTTTTCATTACACCAGGTTGAGTGTTTGAGTGGGCACACCAGAAACCTGCTTATCAGGTCTACATACTTTGTTCCTTGTGTTTCCATTGGACTGTGCCGAGCCGGTTCTGACTGGTTGTGCTTGAATCCACAGAGGGTGTGAAGATGAGAGGAACAAAACCAGAGAGCAACGGCAATGCAAAGCCCAACAAAGTGGTAATGGACATCAGTACTTGACCTATGAAAATGACCAGTTTAACTGTTGTTAAGTGCCGTTACTGTCAGTATCAGATCATCAAACTGCTTCAGTGATGATGACTGGACCTGACTCTACATCACTGCACACACACACACACACACACACACAGTTGTGTGTTCTCAGATACACTGCAGATTCTGGGTCATAGATGTCTTCAGCTCATGCTTAACTTGCTTTGTGGTCCATTAGGATGAAGATTTCAAATGGGTTGAGGAGAACATTCCATCGTCAGTGGCTGATGTGTAAGTCCAGGGATCACATTAAAACCATATATACAGAAATGATGCTAAGTATAGTATGTTAAAAATACATAATCGGACCCAATAGCTCAAATATAAAGCATTGTTATTAACTTAGCGTTGTAAATCGGGGCTCAATAATAATAAATAATCCTTTATTGTTTTTTAAGGAGAGGGTTTAAAAAGAAAGTTAGGGATTGCGCATCTTTAAAGAGCATTTCTCTGTTGTTTCGCAGCGCGCTGCCGCCTCTTCTGGACTCGGACGAGGTGAGTGTGTAATACTGTCAGCTGCCGGCAGTGGGCGCACCGTCCGCGCACTCGCTCTCTCTTGTGTGCTTTCTGCTTGGAAAGTTTTGTCACTAATAAGATTTATCACTTAATATCCCGTTGGACGTGTTGATCTCACATATAGCCAATATAGACAAACCTCTTAAAAGAGGAAATGAGAGATTACACATTACAGGGGACACAGTGCTGGCTGTTTATAAGTGCTTGCGTAACTGTGTTAATTAATTTAGCCACTGCAGTCATCGCACAGTCAGTTTAAAGTACATCAGCGACACAAGTCTTTATGATTGGTTATTGATGGATTGTTTTTGGTCTCTTTCCTCAGGAGATTATGACTACTAAATTTGAGATGTCCAAAATGGAGTAGGTGTGTCATGATGTATATATACTGTACATAAAGCGCGTGTATGTTCATGCACAACTGCTTCATCCCGGAGGATGAGGTCTTCATCAGCAGCGTCTGTAAATATGTGGGGACGAGGAGGGAACTGCACTATTGGACTGGTTTTATTTTTAATTGCCTGTTTGTATTTATATTTTCAGAACATACGGTGCAAATGTTTCTCAGACGACTGTGAATTTGTCTGTTGTATTCATGTTTAAAGTACAGGATGGGATTAAAACACAGTGATTTGTGCATTGCGTCTTTTCCTGGCAACAGTATTTTAACTGTCAACACTGACTGAAACAAAGTGCAGAGGTCGTTGTTTTTGGCTGGCTGATCCGAGCTGATCTCATGAAAGAATTACAGTTAAAAAAAGTAACGCTTTCTGAGCGTTAACATTTAGTTAATGTGATGCATAAAGTGATGTTCATTATTTAATGTTAGTTTCTGCATGTACATTTTTCACATTTGTTAAAGTTACGCGTATGACGAGTGAACACTATTACCAAAAACACACTGTGTTTATTAAATATCATTAACCTAGATTAAAAATACAATACATTTTTATTTATCATGTCAGAATACCCATTACATTAACTATTGTTAGCAAATTGTGTTTTTACGTTTCCTTGAACTCGTTCCACTGTTGACCACAGGATAACTACTGTAGCGATACATGCAGATGTCCATTGCATCTTAAAACATTTTATAGCTATGAGCAAACAAAGATTACTGTTCACTTTCACAAACATATAAGAAGAGACTCGTTGCTTTGACAGTATATGCTGAACCTGTAAATCACAGTTAGTTAGTGATTTTGCTCACTGTATCTTTTATACAGTGGCAGTTTCACCTATTGGCTGATATAGTCTTAATATCTCTGATCTCTCTCTCATGTGTGTCTGTTAATTCTGCTCTTTAATCTGTTAACACTTCCACACGGTTTCTCATTAACCCTGATCCTGTATCAAGCTGTTGACAAATTCTTATATAAATGTTCTGTTTATTTTTTTATATCTGTTTATGGAGTCTAACAATTACCCAAAATGCCAAGTCAACCTACTCTGCTAATACCGGACAATTTTGGCATTTAAAATCTAAAATCTGCCGAGAGCAAACAAACGTGTAATTATTCTGCAAGGAAACGCTGAGAATTATTTTACGTTTAATGGAGGTTTATTTGTGTACACAAGATAACAGTCTAAAAACATAGACACAGATTAGCGCACAGTATTCTGTATTGACAGTTGGATGGGCAATCTGGCGGGCTGTTATTTCAGAGGCGTGTGTATCACATAGACTGATCTAGTAACAGGAAAGCTACGAACAGAACGGCAATTAATATAAAACTAACAGTCTTCATGATCGCGGTACTTTGTGATCACCGAGTTTAACATTTTAAAGAAACTCGTCATGTATGACGATATAAAACTTCACTAGTAGACAGGCGAAACGTTTACGCTGGAATGGAGGCAGAGACGGCGCTGGTTGATGATTCTGAATTATTGCTTTCAAGATTTTCGAGAGCTTTTTGATAACTATGTGGATTGTATCGCTCACCGTGGTGAATCGTGGCATTAATGTGCGGTTACTCCATATTTTGGGGGAGGGGGGGGCAAAGCTCCTCGCTGAACGAATCCCATGCTGATCTAATCCTCTTCGTGTGACATCACACGTTTCCCGCCTGTTCTTCTGACTAACGATAACAGAAGAGATTCATATATTACTATATATACATTAAACATTGTGAGTAATTACTAATGCATTACAGAGGAGCTCAATCGGGCTGCTGTTCCCTTTATAGTACACACCAGCAAATACTACACCAGTGCGAGTGACAACATTGTAAAAAGACGCTTAATTTCTGACGGTTTAAAGAACATTTGCTATTGTTTTCAGCTGGAAAACATCTAAGACTACTTTCCAGAAGGTCCTTCTCTTTGCTTAACTGTTCACTCCCGGAGGACTTCACTGTATGAACAATGGAAGCTGCAGCCTCATAGAACATCCTCTACAAGCTCTTGTCTTGGTCATCAGGATTAGTTGTCGCTGACCCAGAAAGGGGCCCTTCCCATTGAGGGGCCCCAGTCTCTAACTCAACACTAGTATCTAGCCCTACTTCACACTCTGCTTTGTCATTTCCATTTTGCTGGAGACTTCTTGAGTCAATTGGTGCTTCACACTCACCGCTTTGGGCAACTGCATTGACAGGGTCAGACTTCTCATCTTGATGGAGGACCTTTCCATCCTGACAAGTTTTGTCACTAGAGTCTATGCTCTCCTGGTTGGTCTCCTCAGCCTTCACATCATTCTGGGTGGTTGCTCCATAATTATGTGCTGTGGTGTCTTCTGACATTGCATGCGAGCATCCATTCTCGCCCTTGGCTGTGAGCTGTGTCTGGCATCCATCCTCTGATGCTGGATTCACTGCTTGAGACTCGTCTGATGGCTGACCAGATGGCGTGCCAGTGTGGGACCTCTCCTCGCCATCAGAACTTTTGTGCTCGTCTGCCACCTGACCTTCATTGTTGCCCTCACTCTGAGCTACAGTTTGTTCCTCTGATACAGTCGGTGGGCCATCAGTTGTATCCTCAAGACCATCCACATCTTTAGCTTCACTCTCCCCAGTACCATCACTCTCTTTCTGCACTGCCATACTTTCACCCATGTCCACGCTGGTACTCTTCCCCTTTCGCATTATGAAGTTCTTTAGCGACACAGCTCGGTTAAAGTGTGCTCGTTTTGTCTTGGCTGTCTTGCTTATGTCTTTACCCGCCTGTGGTTCATCTGTCTGCTCATGATCACCTGCTGGTTCCTCCTCTGCTCCACCAGTGTCAGCTGCCTTCTTTGACTTGGGAATAACTCGTTTTTTAAATGAAGTCCAGATCTCATTTGCATGGTGGTCCACAGATTTTGCATGCTGTGTTGAAGCAGTTGCTCCTTTCTCCTCTTCACCCTCAGCATCAGTCTTCTCCTGTGGTTCTACATCGCTGGATACCTTTGTCTCCTCCATAACCTGCTCTTCCTCTGGGGCGTTATCATCTTTTAGATCTGAAGTGTCTTTCTCTTTAGGCTTTTGAATTCCAGCAACTGATGGATCTCTCCTCATACCTTGAAATGTCCACGATCTCTTCAGCTTCAACTTTTTTTTCCCAGTTTCTTCTGGTTTGGTGGTGGAATCCAAAGTTCCAGTGTCACCTGCTCCATCTGCAATGGTTCCTTCTGCCCCCTCAGCATCCTTGGAGTCATCTGTGCTTTTCTTGTGACTTTTTTGAGGCATAAGTTTTTTAAACGAGTGCCAGCGTCTCACATGTTTTGTTGTTTGAGCGTTAGGCTTGTCGGGCTCATCTGCAGCCTGATGCTCTTCTGTTTGGTCTGCAGCAACTGTGCTGACATCAGCGTCCTGCAGCCTGTCTAATGATCTTGACCGAACGGGGGCGGTTGATTTTAGGTCTGTACCATCTTTCTTCTCTGTGCTTTTGTGTGAGAACATTTTAGCAACAGGCTTGCGGATGAAGTCCCTAACACTAGACTTCTCCCCTTGCTTTGGCTTGGCACCAGCAGCCGTTTGCTCTTGCGAAGCCTCTTCATTTTCTGGTGCTTTCTCAATAGTCGTCTGGCCATCAGCTGCTGCCTCTGTAGCTTCTGCAGGCTGACCGGATGCCTGGTCTTTAGGCTCTGTCATATCTCCTTGATCGTTCTGATTTGAGGTCCTGTCCTGCTCCTCACCCATAGTGTCCTCAGGTCCTGTATGGTGCTCCTTCTTTTTCCTACCTCCCATTACTTTTCCAAGCCCACTTTTGTTTAAAAAGGAGTCCCATATTTTCTCAGAGGCTGGCTTGGATTTGCCATCAGCTGGCGCCTCTGTGCAGGGGGTTGTCTCAGTGGTACTGGACTGTGTTTCCTCAGTTGAAGCTGGGGGTGGCTCTGCATCTGTGGTTTCCACCTCAGCTTTGGTCTCCACAACATCGGTTTGGACAGGTTCTGCATTCGCTTCAGTTGCTGCCATATTCAAAAAGAAAAACTCTCGGCTCTTTCTCACTGAAATATTCTTTCTTGATTATCGTTATGGAACCGAGTTCATTGATGATCAGCCAACAAATCTGAGAGGTTTTCTATCCAATTAATTTCCATAAGAATGGAGGAATTCTGCATTGTATTCCGCGTGGAGAAGGTGAACCAACACTAGAAGGAGAGAAAACAACAATTAGTTTAGACTGACTGCAGGCTGTCTGCTTTGAATATGAGAAATGTGCTCTTGAAAACATTGAAAACTGGAAATGTAAATGGTACAGTGATTGCTTCAGGTTATATATGTGACATTGTGTTGTGCAAGAGCCAAAAATAAAGCGACAATCTAATTCTGCTTTTCGACTCCAGTCACCCTGATGAGACTTTTGTAAAGCTGTTCACTGATTTTATCTCAGTTTTTCTGTTTCTTCTGACATCCTGTCCTGAACCAGTGCACTCGAACAGCTCTGGTCTAGACATGGACATTAAAACGTAGCTCATCTCTTTGTGTAAATGCACACATTTGTTAGGCAAGAACATGAAAATGGCAAATATAAAGTAAGTCCTCGTACCACTGCACACCCACTTGTGCATTTAAAATCATCTGTTTGGTCTACAGGCGAACCAAATGTGACATATATTTATTGAGCTATATTTTTCCATAAAACCTCATGATTGTATGTACAGTAAAATGAATACAGTAGCATAAAAAACAATATTCTCTGCTTTGTGATAAGTGTGACGGATATACAGTGACTTAATTCGCCATAACCGCGTCTGTTTACTCCATCCGCCTGACACTGGAACAATTGAGCCCGGACGGTTTTGTCTCGTCTGTTTAGGGACGAAACTCTCGTCCTTTGTTATGCTAAGGCAGAAGAGGATCTTGAGGAGCTGAGACCTCGTTTTGCAGAAGCAGAGCATCCTGACGAGAAACGGGGGAAAGGCGGCAGGTGCGTGCGCTCCTCAAACCTCATTTGCATTGCTAATGTGTCTCTCAACATATCCTCCATTTTGTAAAAACGTCGAGAGTCGATATCAACATCGCTTCAGTTGTTTGACTTGTGGGTGTTGCGCGTGTTACCCGCACGCGACGCGACGCGCGACTTGTGTTGTGTCTGGAAACATCCGGACAGTCGCTCAGTCACTTCACCGCTTTATAAGACAACACAAACACTCACAAAAGACTTTGTGAAGAAACACGGTATAATAAGAGCAAGCTGTCGCTAACGCGTCTGTCTGTCCCGCTGGAAGTGATGGAAACCATCATGCAGCGGGAAAACAACAACCCGCGCGCACACGCGCGCGCACGGAGCGTCTATTGTGGTGAAGCCGCGCTGGTTACATTCTGGAAATCTCCGCAGCGTGTTATATTAAATCATACGAAACCATGCATCTCATTGATATTAGGATGGCCGCAATCTGGAGCAAATTCACACGTGTGATTATAACGGGCAGGCAGGCGCGTGTGGCCAAGAAGTTGATCGCATGAATGAATGAATGAATGAATGAATGAATGGACTCTTAACAGTCTTAACAGAGCAAACAATGAGCAACAGTGCAGGAGATGCATCTGTTCATAAACACAAAGCAGCGCAGGCGGGAAACAAATGCATTGAGGCAAACGCGCAAAAGCTCCTTCCTTGTGACTCATCTTGAGCGCACGTACGCATTTTTGACAGACACCGAAAGCCGAACAGATCAAGTTCAGTACAGCAACAAACTCCAGACGGACGCTTTCATTCATAACAAACAGCAAAAATCCATTTATAAGTATGGAAAGGGGTTGCCCACCTTGTGTTGTCGTGCGTAGATCCGTCCTGTGGGCTGCAGGAGAGGTAATAATCTGTTGCAGACTGCAGAAACGCTGGAACTAAATCCCAGCTCGCATCCACATGCGAGAGATCAGTGTGTGTGGAGAGAGAGAATTGCGCGCGCGGGGACGTTGAGGGTCGAGCAGCTGCGTCTCTATCTATCTCGCCCTGTTGCCCTTAGCAACCGGGGAGACCACCCCCACCCCGCCACCATCCACACCCGCCCCCATCGGGGTTACTGTACGGGGTAAAGATGAGCTCACTTACTCCTGATGAGCAGCCACGTCCCCTGATTTGCGTAAACTGCGGTAATGCTATTGCATCACGTCTCTTAAATCAGCCGCGGCAGGTGCAGCTGAAGTTACTCTGTTGCTGCCGGAGCCCAATGCAACAGACCGACGGATGCAGTAGCGTAAATAAAACTGTGCGCAAACTGATTCATTATCTGAATCAGACTGTTGGCAAAAAAAACAACACAAAGCGCGCATGCAATTGTAAGATGATAGTAGAACAGATAGCTGAGGAATAAAACAGAGCGTTTGGCACAGCGCCAACACGGTATTTATTTTGTCCTTGTTTTTAAAATATTGGACGAGATTGTTAAAACTGTATGTGCGTTGCATTAGAAATGCGTCGCTCAGTGATTAATTTTAATACGATCTAGAATCTGCAGGAAAATGTCCTCATGTGATCTTTAATGTTTTTGTGGACGATGCCTCTGTGTCGGGCAGTCTGTCTGTCTGTCTGTCTGTCTGCTTCCTGGCGCAACTGCGCGACCACGCTGGTGGATTATGGCGACGCCACCGACTCTTAATAAATACAACGTCATCCAAGCGAAGAGGTGGAGCGTAAAGTTGAAGGAACAACATATAAATAGAAGCACAACAGGCGCAGTGCAAGTGTGATGTTTGTGCGTGCTGTTGACTTGTGCTTCCAGACACACAGATGCTAGACGATCTGCGCGGTCTGTTTATGACACCACGCGTGTGATGAACAAGCAGGGTTTTATTTAACGTTCCTACTGCACGTCCTCAGACATGAGATGCTTTATTATTTGGCAATTATATGCTACTGCTCTGTTGTTCTTAACATTATTCACTGATTCATTTGAAGGTTTTTTTCTAACACTTGCAGCTCATGAAGAACTGCAGAGAACTCTGAAGGGCAGCGTTTGGTTGTGATCAGACGGTGATAACCGGTTCCCCCTTCATGTCCAAGCAACATTCCTACAGAAGAAATACGTCTTTTCTCTGTGAGAGCATCTCAACAGCGCACGTCCACCACAGAGCCTCTAAACACTCATCTGATGAGACACACACTCAAGCATCAGGGCAGAAAGATGTTGAAGAGCTGCTGTTGTGAACTGGTCAGGCTGTGGGCGGGGTGTAAGGTGTGACCGAGTGTCTTTCTGACACCCTAATGTCCCGTGACAGCATGCGCTCGTGTGTGAGCGCAGGGGTGAAGTTCGGGGCGGGTGCTCCTGGTCTGACAGATTTTACTGAAGGCCACATCATGCTCACAGCTCCAACTGTCACATCCATCTCTCGCTGTCCGGTCCATTACACAGAGGTCTTGTTTTAAGAAGTGACAGGATGACCAGCATGTGCCTCAGCAGGCAGATGTAAACACCGGGCTGTGCATTATGCTACTTTAGTACCTTTAATTGCATTCATATTTATATTTTATATTTATTGATTTTGTTTTATTGATTAAAGATGAATTGATGCCAGGTGGGACTTTAATTATGGGATGTAGACATACTGAATTTATGAGATATCAGTAAGCTACCACAAACTCTTTGCTTTTGGTGTGATGACTCACGCATACAGACGAAGATGTTTTTTGTAACATGAGTGTTTTAAAGCTGCAAACCGTAACTTTTTGTTGTTAAAATAAACAAAAATCAGTTATTAAGTACATGACAGATCAGTGTTCAACACAATCTCTTTATCTTAACCTGATTCACAACAGTATGTTTAAAATAAATGACTTTAAATGAAATTTAAATCTGGTCCGTTTGTCCGGGAAATGTCAGTTTGACTGCAACAGAAGTGTAACCAGTCAGCCACACAGCC
>JAZGTJ010000274.1:115363-155115 GCA_036877575.1 Botia almorhae
CCCCCTTCTACCTCTCGAAACCCCCCTCACTGACACACACACATGCAGACACACACACGCAGACACAGAGCATAATTCTGTCTGACTGTCTACACTGTCTACTGATGCTGTTTTTAGCACAGACAGAGAGTGACTGACAGCTGTTACAAACGAATGACGTTAACAGAAAGACACAGAACCCCACACTAAGTAGTGCACGTATTGCAGCCAGGCAGAAAGCTACTGTATGGTGCGCTGGGGCAACCGAGGTTAACAGGGTGGAATTATGTAAGCTGGATGCAGGAAGAGCAGAAGACTGTTTGGATAAACAGATAATGAGATCAGAATGGATGGAGAGGAAAGAGACGAGAGAGAGACTTATGTGCAAGCAAGACTTACAAGTGTGTGTTCCTCATACTGTGTTTTTAGCCCAATTGAATTATGTTTAAAAGTGTGTAATTCTTTAAATATTAAAATGCTTCCCCTATTCCAGCTTAATACTGTAGGCAGAGAAAACAAACGCTGTCGCAGTATCAAAACATTGCTAACACAACTGTGATCCACTGTTTCTAACCTTTTTAAAAGTAAACCAAGTTACAGTGGACTGCAGGCCATGTCCCATCTCATTACTGCTGCTATGTCCTGAGGAACAGTTGGCTTGGGTTGGGTTGGCACCTTCTCTGTGTCTACAGATGTGGTGTCACAAAATGAGGGCAAGTAGGACATTAGGAATGGAATTTTACCTCATAATTTGTGCCCGATGGACGTCCATCTAAAGCCCAGCTAAAGTTACACAAAAGCAAGAGTTTCCATCCATGGAGATGGTATATAACTCAACAGAACTGCTCGGCTTGTAGGCCAGTTAGACAAAAGGAGACTCTGATATATGACCTCATTCTTTAGTGAATTCTCTTCTGCTGTAATGTGGCAGGGGGTTCGAGGACACAGATATCGTCTCAGCCAGCGGTACAAGCAGCATTTAACAACGTTAAAATCTCATTTCATCATCCTGCTGTTTATTTACACCTGATTGGTCTGACAAAACATTCAAACCCCCGAAAGAAGTGCAGCTCACCTTTGATACTGCTTAAAAAGTTGCTCACAAGTTGCCAGTTAAAGATGTTTACATATAAATCTGACAACTAATAAAATCTTTTAATGACAACTAGTTAGCGACACACATTTGTAAAATAAACAGATTTAAAACTTGCAGATTTAAAACAAACATGCAGACAGACAGCAGGATCACAACACTGCAGACAGACAGCGGGATCACAAACATGCAGACAGACAGCGGGATCACAAACATGCAGACAGACAGCGGGATCACAACACTGCAGACAGACAGCATCATCACAAACATGCAGACAGACAGCAGGATCACAACACTGCAGGAAACAGAAGACAGATCTGATGTGCTTCCTCATTTCATTGCGTGTCAGCTGTCTGGACAGACGAGGCAGCTGCATCTACAGATCTTCCACACAACACGCATTTAAATGAGCCAGGGCTGAATAAACACGCAAACTACTGCCTGCGACCCGCAATAAATGTCTCCTGTTTAGGCAAAAGGTGATGCGGGGATGAGTCCACACGTGGAAGCGAAATGTAATGATGCGTTCAAAACATCGATGAAGTTCAAAGCACCTGTTCCAGCTCTCTTCCTACGTCACATGACACCTTAATACAAAACACTCTGCCAGAAAACAAGCGTCTCTCTGCAGAGACTATCATTTTTCTTTCTTAACGGTAGATGATGTCAACTCGTCTCTTTCTGGCACTGAATAAACCTCACAGCAAATGCAGGTAGTGTTGTTTTTTGGGCACCCATTGACAATTACTTTGCTCAGTTTATGATAAGGCAGGAAAAGGTCATGACACTTTAACAGCTCAAACACTTTTGCTGTTTTCACCCGTCGCTGTAAACAGAGAGAGCAGCCGGGTCTGTGGATCTTCTGCCAAGCTCACGGCGTGTACTGAATCTCATCCCACACACTGCCACTGCAAAACAAATCTCAACTACCATTTCTGCCCACAATCTAGTGATTAATGTGAGGTGGAGGACAAAATTGAGTTTAATAGTGTCTAATGGCTCTAATTAGTAACACCAGTGAAACAGTGTCTGAAAAGCTTTATAATAAAACACCAATTCATAAATACTGAATTTCATTTAGCACCATCATTAATAATAATATTAATGAAAACACACACTCACTTCTCACACTGTGGGAGAGACAAAATGATAACATGGCTCTGATTGGTTGACCCAAGCTTGAAAAATGTGTTTTTAATCGAAGGCGCATGCACACATTCCCAATAAGGTGACGGCGTTCCGCCCACACCTTTCTGTGCCGTCCCATGGAGGCAGTTTGAGGGACATCAGTGTTTCTGTGGAGGGGTGTTCACAAAGTCAGAGAAGAACTAGTGTCTGGTCTTCATCATCGGTGCTAAACTCACCCTGCGTCCAAAATACTTCTCCTCTCACCCATCCTCACAGAGACTGCACTCATTGTCTCTTTGGTGCCACAGGCCCAAAACTGCAAACAAACAGCCCTTTCTCAGAACCCGGAGAGATGCCAGGACACCTGATCATATCCACGACACACACAAAGCAGATGAACTGCACCATCTTTCTCCTCAGGTCCTGTGGAGGCTACGCCGAGTTACATAAAACACACGTCATTACTGTTCACTGTATTTCATTTGTCATTCAACCAAAAACAGGCAGAAGTTTAATCACCCTCCGTCCACGCTAATAATAAACGCTGAATGCTAGAATTTGTCAGTGAGACGTTCTGGTCGCTAGATCAGCCTTCAAATCCAATCCAGGTTTTCTTCTAATCCCATTTACATCAGTCTCAAGCTGGTGAGATTTCCTCAACAGCGTCCTCTTGGAATTGCATTCATTTGCCAGTCTTAAAGGGACAGTACTTCAATATCTCGGGCACTATTCACTGCTATTATAAAACTGGATAAAAAGAGGATATTATTTTATAAACTCCTATTCTGTTCATCTGAAAGAAGGGATGCCTTGTGGTCTGAAGAGGAGAAGATAAAAACATACACTGTGAGGTTCAATTGTTCACACTGTAGATTTTGAGGTTTAAAATCTAATTTAAACTTAGTAATAAAGTTTTATGATTTTGAAAAAGACTGCAGAGTAAAGATAAATAAGAAACATTTCAGATTCAACATCATTATATTTACATTTATGCATTAGACAGACACTTAACCAAAGCAACGTACCTGGTAAACAGCACGAGTATTCTAATGCATTATGGGAAGCTGAAATACGACAGAGACCAGCAATGCTATGTTAGAATTATCATGTCATGCCAGTCCATACACAACAACACATTTCAAGTCCTCAAAAACAACGTCCAGAAAGACACACGTGTGCTCTGCATCTGGTACACGTCACTGACAGTGTGTACTCGATCATTCGTGAGCATTGAAATCAGTGTTTACACGCACGTGTCATTATATGCGGCATAAATGAATTACACTCGTATCTACTGAACAGAGAAGCGGTTTGTAACACCCGCCAGCATTAAAACGGGTTTAAGAAATGACGTTTGAAAAAGTGCTTACATGCAGCTTCGTGTAACTTCACTGACGCGCATACTTCATCCTCACTGAAGATACACTTCTGAACATCTTTAAGACGCTCGTAAAGAGCAGCTCCGCTTCACCTCAACAGTCACTCAGTCAGAGCTGCACCTGACACAGGTAAACCGAAACCACGCCCACCGGCAGTAAACACACGCCCCTCCCACTTTTGTGTTTTCAAGCGAAATTTATTCATAGATATACATACAAGGAAACAAGGAGAAAGTCTCACGAGGGCTTTTATATTTTATATCAAAAACGTTTAAAAGCTGGTGAAAAATGTTTAAATCCCCTTCTTATAACCAAGTTATAACGTTAATACAATGTTTTATAATAAGAATGTTTCTATTACTTTCAAGATAACCTTGTTTACGTTTATTTTACTTAATGGAAACGTTAGGGAAACGTTTATACAACCTAAACTTGTTCGCTGGGATATTATTTACCTTCGGTCATGCCCACATGGTTACTGCAGATAACGAACAAAAGATATGACGCAATTACGTCAGCATGCATAAATTACCTCTGTTCTCTCAATGAATCATTTGATGTTATTGTTATTACGTAATGCAAGTCAGAGCGAGTCTTTTGATGGAATATCTCCCTCTGCTGGTTGTGCTGGGAACCATTAACACAACTGATCAACGTCATTTGATCTTGAGCTCAGTATTCTTTTTCTGTGGTGGTCTGTAAGCTTCAAAGCAGGTGTTTGATAATACAAGAAGGATTTTAAAGAGTAACAAAAGCTCTGTTCACGTTCACAAGCTCGTGAGACGATGCAGACAAAATTAGGTCACCGCTATCTTTAAACAGCAAAGAATCTCTCTGAAAATAAACTCTTAATTATCTCATGATTTTATAGCCCTCACTGCTACAAGAAACTGTGTTTATCTGAATCTGGTCTCGGGTATTATATATTTCATCTCAGCTTTCATAGCGATTCACTGTGTGACTGATGTCTGTTCTGCTCTGTACATGTCTGCTCCCAAACTGAGACTGCAGAGAAAACTATTAGACTGTAAACATAACTGTCGTCTGGGGAAAAGTGATTATGGAGATCAATTAAATGTGTCGTTTCATTCGCGCTCATTGTGCAGACCCACAGTTTCTCTCACGAGGCTGTAATCTGAGCAAACATGGCAGTTTTTGTCACTGACATCTTGACTACACAAACCAACACAAACGTTGTCTTTGTAAGTGGTGATGTCCAGTGGTTCAAAGATGTGATTCAGTAACATATATAATAGATAATATATAGTAACATATATAATATATAGATTTAATATATAACTATATAATCTCCAGTAAATAAGCAGCACATTTACTCTCCGCCTCTGCCTGATGAAGTCCACACACAATCTGTGCACACCATCAGGGTTTATTTCCTCAGTACCAGTTGCTAAAAAATGACTCAGCTAATCTTAAATCCGAGTACCATCTGTCTGACTGGCTGTTCAGACGACTACAGCGGTTGTGTCCCAAATATCCTCACAACAGTGTGTTATCTTGCCTTCCAAATCACTGGATTTTTGTATGTGCTGAGAGAAGACGGTGATGTTTAGTCGGTTGCACAGAATGGGTGTTTTCACTCTGTGTTTTTTGGGAATGTGTGTCGATCTCACTGATGCTTGAATCTCCAGTTTGTTTTGGCTGGTAGTTCTCACTGAACAGAAAGCTGTGTTTGGAGGAGCTCATACATCTGCTAATTGCCTGTTGGCCCAAATCATATGAACTCTTGTCTGTGGAATTGTGCAGATCCTGCCAGTACAGATGGATGCTCACAACTCCACTGAACATTGCCTGTGAACACACAACAAGAGGCGAAATACAGTTCAAACTATATTCATGATTTAATGTGACGCTGTAAATCAGATGTGAAAACACGCTTAGGTTATTAAATAATACTTCTGTAGGATCATTCAGTTCTCATATAACTGATTTTGAAGTGAAAGATACAAATCAATAAACCACATATATCATAACCATTTTTGTCTTGCTGTTGTAATTGTACTCTGATAGGGTTTAAGTCTATATTTTATCATATGTCTTAACATTGCGCTACATCAGTTCAGGGTTACAAAATTGGAGTTCAATACAGTTAATTAGATGCACCTACAGTGCAGTGAAAGATGAGATAGTATTTTCTCTATATATATACATGTGCTGTGTGTGCTGTGCAGATTATCATATGATCCATTTGGCAAAGAGGCAAAACCAACATCCTGGGATGTTCATGTGAAACCCATGTAGCTTAAAAAGAGTCAAACACTAATGACATAATCTGCTGGTGTAAAATACACACGCTCTCACACATCACCAGTTAACCAGCTGTGACGTCCATAAGCTACAGAAGTGGGTTGTGTTTAAAATCACCGCAATCATTTAATCTTGAGTTGACCTCGATTTATTTGCAGGCAGAACACATACAGCACTGAAGCTTTTAAATAATTCCTCTCAGCGCGCTAAAGATGTTTTTAAAATGTATTTGATCAAACATCCACATAAAACCACAAGATGGCGACATGTCTACAACATTTATTTACACACACACACACACACACACACACACACACATATATATATAACCCTAGTTACTTAGATATACATTTATACATGAACAGATATTCATACATAAATAACATTTGAAATTGTTATTAAAAGTCAGAAAAAGGGGCAGGAACAAACATAACAACATAACATCACTCATGACGCACTCTCGACTCACATTAACATAACTTTCATCTGACGACTTTCAGTGACGTCATCACTTCAAAGCGTGTCTGTTTGAACGCGTCATCATAAGCGTTTCTTTGTTATGTATGACGATAAAGATCATTCAAATCCAAAATAACTTTCAAACACAGTGTTTCTTAAGAATATATTTTTAACATATCCCTCAAATAAAATTAGTTAATTGTTTCTATGCAGTTATTAATTCAGCCTATTTGGGCATGTTTTGACATAATGTTCCAATACAAGATTAAACGTCCCAAAGCTCATAGACCAAACGTACTGAAATCAAATACAGCTTATTAAGCGATTAAAATAAAATAAAAACTATACAAATGTTTGTTGGTCGATAAATAGTTCACTGGCATATTTACAATAACAAAATGCGAGATCGACTTCCTTTTTATTAAACCGTATAAAAGAATATACAGGCCAGTTGAATAAAATAATATACGGTATAAAATCAGCCCAAATGTATGTAAGTGCTCTGACTTCTGTTTAAAGTCTTGTACAAGTCTTGTACAAATTAAGATGAAGGTGAATTTGAAGAGTCATTTTAAAAGGCTTTAGGAATCTTCAAAGTGAATCTTCTACCGTGCGTTTCCTTTGGCCTCTTTGAGCCTCCAAAACCTCAACAAGGAAGTGTCAATGGACCATCAATAAATACATTAACACCGAGTTTGATGTTAGTTTGGAAGTTAGAAAACGAGGAGGTACAAATACATCTCTGCAGCTCCGTTTCATTATTAGCAGAGAAGCAGAGAGTCGCATGCTAACATCACCTCCACCTAATAACGACTGCACTGAAGACCACATGGAAACCCAGAAGTTCTCTAACTTCTCCATTGATCACATCCTGGGCGACAGCAGCAGTACAGCATCTACAGTGGATCATCCATCATCTGCGCGTGATCTTCCAGCACACGTGACCAGACTGGACCGGGTCTACCGGGGTGGTCACGGAGAACATGCAGAACTGATGATGAACCTTCATCCATCATCAACCTGGGCGGAAATGTACAGCTGCTTTGGCCCAGCCTCATGTTATCAAATGTGTTTTAATTCCTGTTACAATGCATGTCAACAGTGGCCTTTAACCATACCAGGTATTGATTTGATCCTTATTTCATGTTATACTTGTGCATTTAAGTTTATACGACATAGAGAGCAGACACGTCATTAACATCTTTAAATGCTAAAGTTTTTAAACGCATTTTCAATTGTGATTAGTTGGCGACGCCTCTGAGGATCAGTGCCAGCAAACAGCGTGTGGGAGGCAGCGCAACAGAGTGCGGACAGTGTTCACGGACAACCAGACCCAGCAGCTCGAGCGATTATTCGCCATCACAGACTACCCGACCGCCGACGCCCGGGCAGCGTTAGCCGAGAGCAGCGGCCTCAGTCAGGAGATCGTGCGGGTGAGATTGCGGTGCCGTTTTCGTCTACAAATAACGCAGTTCAATTTAACATCGTTTCCATGCGCTTTTCACACGTTCTGCATTGTTGCAAAGCAGCTTTACAGATTTTAAACAGTTTAAACATAAGAAACAAAACAGTGTAAAAATAATGATCATTTAAAGAATAGAAGAATTATAAAATACGTAGACGTATACGTAGCTACATTAGTCTTATTCGCTATAAAATATTGTCTAATTGGACCATTAAAGTCATAAAGTAAAATGATTAAAACTCGTTTTGTTTTTTATTGCAGGTGTGGTTTAAAAACCGCCGCGCACGGAGAAAGAGACAGTCAGCGAACAGTGAACAGAATCAGCTTCTGGATTCCGATTAATTTATGATCCGGTTACTCGACACTCTCTCAGAGGAGCGCTGCACATTATACAGACACTTCACTTAACATTTTATACAAATAAACATTATTTTTTTCAATGACAAACTTGAGCGTCGTGTATTTTCAGAGTTTTTGACAGATTGCTGATCCATCCATTGCAGATCATGACTAATTAATAAACTTGAATGACAGAGTACAGGTAACATGAAAACCAAACACTGGACGTATCTGATGAAGTGGTTCAAATGGATATATTCAGTTTTCACACTTTGTTCAGTGGATTTTTAATGTTAAGGTGATGATAAGAACGTGTCATTTTCATACAAAAAGATAAAAAGAAAAGGTTTCACACTGCAAACAACCGACACTTAATTTTAAAGTATTCTGGATGAAGCCCATAAACACAAGCATTATTTTGTGTGCTTTGATGAGAGAAATATGATTGTTAAATTCTTCCTATTTGGTTGTTTATAAAATAATCGTAAAACTTTAACCTCGCTGTGTGGTGTAATTTTGTTTTTGCTTAAACGATAATCTGTGTTTACATTAATAATCTGTGTTACAGTTCGTAAAATTTGGTTGTTTTACAGTAGGCTAATGTGTTATTTAGTTTTTAAGATATCATAAGGTTTATGTTTTGTTCTCTGGCAGATTTTACCCGAATGACAAGTGATGATCGTATAATATCTATAGCAGCCGTCTCATCCTATCTCATGCCTGTATCTGCATATACATGTACATGAAAACATCAGGTTCAGAAGAGAATTTTTCAGATTGTACTTCAGAGTTGTTTTTGTATTTTATACATTCACAGAAGTTCACTAATAATTTAAGTCACCTGCTAAAACTAATTTTAATTTTAAAAATGCATTTTTAACTTAGGAGCCAAAGTTTGTATGCCATAAAACAAAGATGTCAGACATCAAACGTGCAAAATACAGCAGCAAAATATTTTTAAAACAAAACAAAGAGAATAAACAAACAGGATGTTCATTTGTGTTTTTGTTAGGCCCAGTTATTAAGCAGATAAAATGGATTTGTAAATACACACAATAATATATAATAAATAATATATTTTATGGAAAATACAGGATGCACACAAACACCCAGTAAAAGATGGTGTTGTTCTTGGTGTTGTTACACATTATGGACAATAGGGGTCACACACATAAACAAACCTGACACGCGGTGTGAAGTGAGACGAGCGGCTTGTTGTTTCTGACATGGTGAGGAAATATCAGCACAAGGTGAGCGTGCTCTTATTTCTGTATTTACTGGTCACCTGGTGGACTTTCTTCATAAGCGTGTCATAACTCTGGGGCCTCTAATTCTGCAAGAGGAAACAACAACTAAATGAAGTGATTGTTCTGCACAGCTCACTCTATAATCCAAGTGCCCTCATTTCACTATTCACTTAAGATTAAAGTTATATGTTACTCCACAGTGTTCCACCAGTTTGATCTCATGTTACACCAGCTTGCATCTGGTTTAAGCCCCACCCTTCACCCATTCTTCAGAAAGCCCGTGGCTGTCCAGTAAGAAAAGGCAATGCAGAGTAATGGGCTGTTCGTGTTCTTTACAAAAGGCAGTGAAAAATAACGCCAAAAACAGCTGAAAACTAGTTTTTCTGGATTTTACCTCTAAACTCTGGATGCAAAAACTCCATATTTGGGCAGTGGAATAACGCACCCCAACACGCTCCCGTCATGCTTTCCTGTGAACAGAATAACACAGTGTAAGGTAGATATTTTTATTTGTAATAAAAGAAGCAGAAGTAGAGGTAGTGGCGGTGTGTTCGTCGATTAGTTAAGGAAGTGAAGATAAAATAGTTAAGTTTTTAGTCGGTTCTTGATAACCAACCGGGCAGAGTGAAAGTAAGAGTCCGGGAAAGTGATTTCTTCCCTCTTTGGGATGGAACCACAAGGCGACGTTCATCAGCTGAACGCAAGTTTCTGGAGAGCACAGGTAAGGGGGTGCGAATACATCATCACCTGCAGTAACATATTCATTAACCTAAGACTTTAAAACTGTGGTGACCCCAGAATGCCCCTTCCGTGCCCCACCCGGTCCCCGCTGTATTTTCAGCACTCTTGGTGGGCGTGGCTTAAACGAGAACATAAATACACAGTGTGTCAATGAAGACCATTGCAACACACCGATCTGAACACCTGTGGGCGCAGCATCACTCTGACGATCATCTCCGTCTCTTCTGAATATTTCAACATGGATATTTTGCTTTCACTGAAGACAAATATAATATCGGTGATAATGGCTGTCGTGGTGCTGTTATTGCTGTGGAAGAGTCGAGGGAAGAAGAGTTCTGGACGCCTGCCTCCGGGACCGCGTCCCTTCCCTCTGCTGGGAAATATCCTTCAGTTTGATATGAAAGAAGCGTACAGATATTACCTGGAGGTGAGTGTTCAAATCTGTAGTGCATCTGATTTCTTTCTTTCATTTTAAGTTACACATTAAACGGTTGTTCAATTTTAGTGGATCCAATAAAAAGTAACAAATCAACGATGAATGGTAATTTGTATAAAAAATATGTGTATAAACATAACATTCAACTCAGATTAAAAAGTAAGACCAATTTATTTGTATATATAAAACTGGTTTGTACCATTTCTCATGGGTTAGTACACTACAGCTTAATGATCAGCTATGTGTACTTTGGACATTGAGATTTTGGATGGTGAGGTTTGTCTGTTGATAAAATTATTTGTGCAGAGATCATTTTGTCCTTTTACACAGTTTTTCCCCTCTTATCTCATAGACCTGTGGAAACACAGTTCTGTTTACCGCACAGACTGTAGAATATGTTCTCACTGCCGTTTTCAGTACAGTTTAAGTTTATCTGTTCAGTTTTGGCTGTATGCTGTTGAACTTGTAATAAAATACACTCGTGAGCTGTTACTAGGTGAGGAGTGACTGTTGTTTGATTTGTGCACTCCCAGAAGACGCCAGTGTGTCTACCTGCACACAATAACATCATTATCTTAACACACATAATGCTGAAGGTCCTTGTCGTGCTACTAACTCGAATAGTTAAATTGTGCCTTTATTTTCTCACTATATATTGAGAACACACCTACCCCTGAAGCATACAGTGGCATGTTTAAGTGAAGAATTAGCCCACATGTTCAAAGCAAGCATGTTTCAACTTGTACTATACATACAAATATGCCTTTACTCAGCAACAATGCTCTCATACAGTATATATCTTGCAGTACATCTCATACAGTACATATCATACAGTATATATCACACAGTATATATCATACAGTACATCTCATGCAGTATGTCATTGTATTACCTTCATTTGAGCAGAACAAATCATCTACTAAGTTTGAAGTTTGCTAGTTACTTTAGATCTGTTTTCAAGGTTGTGTTGAGATTCAAAGCTTCTAACTCTTTGTGTCCTCAGCTCAGTCAGCAGTATGGCTCTCTGGTTACCATCTGGTTGTCAAACACTCCAGTGGTGATTATTTCTGGATATCAAGCTCTAAAAGATACCATGATTGGTCTTGGTGATGAGTTCAGTGGCAGAGCCAACTATCCGCTGATCATGAAGGCCACACTTGGATATGGTGGGTTTACCTGACCGTGACTTTGATTGCTCAGAGGTTTCTCTTTCATAGATCTGATGGAGATCTCATGTTGGTATCAACTTTCTCTCAGATGTTTCTCCTGAAATCGCTTAAAAAATGAACAGAAAGAAATGAGACAATTGATAAAGTACAGTAAAGAGTACAGAGCTGTAATGTAGATTTTAGCTCAAATAATCTATATTTGGGTAAGTGTGATGAGAGATGTTTGAGTTCATATCTTCAGTAATATTGGTTTTGATTGCAGCAAATCTGAAACAGTTTGAGACGTTGTTGAGACCTCGTCTGAAACTCATCTGTGAGACACCTGTGAGATTTCTAAGTCTGTTTCTCACAGGAGACTTAAGCAAAAGTTATTGTTTGTTCTTAGTTTAATCTCACGGCTGTCTAGGATAAATAATTGAGATATTAAGGAGATCTCGTGTGTTTTTTCTGTCCTGTGGGTACAGCTCTGCCTCATGTGAGGACATGTACTCTTTTAATGTGTATTGACTGACAGAATGTAAGGACGCTGTGATTTATCCGTGTGAAAATGACGAGACAGACAACACAGAGACAGACAAGCCAGAGACAGACAACACAGAGACAGACAAGCCAGAGAACGTTGTGTAAACATTGTGTGCAGGCGTTCTGTCCACCAGCGGTCACAGGTGGAAGGAGATGCGCAGATTCTCTCTTACCACGCTGAAGAACTTTGGGATGGGCCGCAGGAGCATTGAGGAGCGAGTTCAAGAAGAGGCTAAAAATCTTGTGAAAATGATTCAACAATATGAAGGTAAAACCTTTAATATCTGACCATGAATATAAAGACTTTAATTTGGCTGACAACGGCAGTTCAATGACAATGCTAAGATACTAAAATTAAACATAGCTATCGCATTTATAATGATTGTTTGTGTTTATTGCAATGGCCAAAAAATAGAAGAATCTGAATTTTCCAGGTTGTATTTAAAGGGAAGTGAAAGAGTTTATTGTTTGTTTGTTTTTTTTACCTTGAACTGTGAAATTAAAGCCTGTTATGACAGCTGACAGCCTACACTCTCATGTTACAGAACAGCTCTCTCTCTCTCTCTCTCTCTCTGTCTCTCTCTCTCAGGCTCTGCGTTCAGCCCTGCAGACATGGTGTCCAATGCTGTGGCTAATGTCATCTGCAGCATCGTCTTCGGTCACAGGTTTGAATTTGAAGATCCACAGTTTACGTTTCTGCTGCATACTGTGAACTCTTACTTCACTATCCTCAACAGTCCTCTTGGACAGGTACAGTAACAGAGAACTTCATACAGAACTTAGTAACCCAGTAAGATGAGTTGTGTATGTTTTGAAGTGTATACAGTTGTGTAGTTGTGTCTTTAAATCTTTTCTGATCTGTTTCAGATCTACAATGTTTTTCCTCGGCTGGTCAGTCTGTTTCCAGGTCAACACCATGAGGTCTTTCGAAACCTGGAGAAGTCCAGAGAGTACTGTAAGCGTGAGGCCACGACCCGAATGAACAATATCCTGGACCCCTCCTGCCCACAGGACCTCATTGAAGCCTTTGTGTTGAAAATAGAGGAGGTAACTGGGTCATCTGGCTTAATCTTGACAGATATCTCAGCTAACATGGAACGTTCTCAGAACGTTGGCTAACATTTGGCTAACTCTCAGGTTATTAAACAAGTTCTTGCAGTAACGTTAGTAGAACTTTTTAATGTATATACTGTACATATCATTTCATACATAACTCTCAGTCATATATCTGTTTATGCTGCGCTTCTTTGCAGGAGAAAAACAATCCCGACACAGAATATAATTTGGAAAACCTGGTGTCAGTCATCTGGAACATGTTCAGCGCGGGCACAGAAACCACCTCGTCCACCATCAGACATGCTCTGCTTATCATGATGAAACACCCGGATATTCAAGGTGGGACAGAACCATGTCAGACATGTTTATGTGTTAGCTGATGTTTCAGGTGACAGGAACACCTCTGGTTACTCCATGTGTTTTCGTTACCGGTGGATTTCATGTGTTCCACACAGAGCGTGTTCAGCGGGAGCTGGATGAGGTTGTAGGACAGGAACGCTGGGTGTCTATAGAAGACAGACAGAAGCTGCCGTACACAGATGCAGTGATTCACGAGGTGCAGCGCAGCATGGATCTCGCGCCCATCGCTGTTCCTCACAAGATGATGTGTGACACTGAATACAGCGGCTATGTCATACCGAAGGTGTGTAAATGGTTTACTCTTGCCAAGCTCACTTTTTGTATGTAGAGGCTAAATGTTTTTTTACCCGGCTAACAGTTTAACGTTGTGAGAGGAACTGGTAGCTGAGGAAGAACTGAACTGAAATCTAAACTCAGTCTTTCTCTGCGAATAGGGAACAATGGTTTTTCCACTGTTATCCTCCGTGCTTTCTGACCCAGAACTGTGGGAGAACCCGGACTGCTTCGATCCAGAAAACTTCCTGGATGAAAATGGTCGTTTTAAGAAGAACGATGCGTTTGTTGTGTTCGGCATGGGTGAGCTGGTGAAATAAGTTACTCATTGATTTTGTCATACTAAGATAAGTAACACAGTGGGATTGATTCTTCGGCAGTTGAAAGAGAATAACAGAATAAAAATGACTGATAAATTGGTAAAGTTGTGATGAATTCTCTCGTGTCTGTCGACAGGAAAGCGCGCGTGTCTCGGTGAGGCTCTGGCTCGGATTGAATTCTTTCTCATCTTCACCTCCCTGTTACAACACTTCACCTTCAAAGCCACAGTGTCACCAGAAGAGCTGGACATAACCCCCACCAACTGCAGCTTCGGGCGGATGCCCCGCAAATACGAGTGCTATGCCATTCCCAGGATATAGAGGGCGCAAAGATCTCATCTAATCTCTCTAATCACAGAAGTGAGTGTAGAACAAACATTTTTAGACAAACGTGGACAAAATCAGACAGAAGTGGCAAGTTATTTAGAAGACTAGTTGTAGTTTAAGACAACAGGTAATTAAACCCTTTTCTGGTCCTGCTGTGCTGCATGTTGAGGAGAAAAGTTTGTATTCGTAATCTTTTATCAAAATATAATACTTAATGTATCCAATGTACGATGTAAACCATGTAAATTAAAATTTTTAACCCTTTTCACATTTAACCAACTTTACATTTTGTTATTATGAGACTAACTTGTTTTTATATTTAAACACTATAAAGAACACAAACATCCCATAATAAATAAAGAAACATTCACCAATCTCGAATATCTGTTCAATGCTTTAATAAAAACAAATAAAAATAATATTGCACAAATGTTTTTTGCTGATTACGACAATATTCAGCAAACATAAGTTTCAATTAGAATAAAGCAAACATCAATTAGAATAAAACGCTTCAGAAACAGAGTGATTTTCGAGGTTAGAAATTTTCAGAAGGAAATAGTTTCTGGGTAACTGTCACTCGTGAAGTTAATTCACTGGAAACTGTTTTGTAGCAACAGATCCAGCTGGGTTTCTGTCATGGCACTAAGAGGATTAGACTGTGCAGTGGAATGCAGCAACATAAAGAGGGAATTAGATTTCCTGTAGTTTAATACAGTAGAATAACAGAGGGTGGCAGATCTGTTTGCTCCCTGGTTACACAGAGCAATATTATACCTCCACAAACACCTCAGAGATCTACACCAGCACTCGAACATCAGCATGTGCTTTACTATTAAAGAACATGGCTGATAATCATGTCATGTCACATTTTTACAGTACGTGTTGTTTCACTGTACAAATGCAAGTGGTTACAAGTGGTTGTCTTGGTGACCTTGCAGGTCAGGTGATATTTGTGTGCTTTTTCTGTAAATGTATTGTTGTGTTTACTCATGCAAATATAATCATCCGTCTTTGTTGCTTTACAGAGTTAATCCACAATGTTGGCACACGACAGACTGTCAGGTGTCCAAAATGAGGTATAACAGTAAAAAACTAATAAAAAATGTAATTTAATATGTTGCCACAAATGACTGTGGATGCCCAGTTTATGAATATTCAGCAGAAGTCATAGATTTTTCGAGTACAATATATTTTAGGAATAGAGGAAAAATCTTAAGTGGATATCCATATACAGAATGCCAAACATTCGGTCCAATCAACGGTTCAATCAATGGCCGGAATCCTAAAATGTGAACAGCTTTCAGCAGCAGCTCTCAGAACACCGCACTTCTCCCTCCCCACCACACTGGGGTGACGCTGGCACATCCAGCCCGTTCAGAACCTGCTTCCTGGCAGAGATGTAGCAGTGCGCTCCACCCTTCTGTGCTCCAGGATGGTGGTGATGCTAAGTGCCAGCTGAGAGCTGGCTGCCACTGTCCAGAGGGCAAGCTGGAGAACAGGGCCGGTCGTCATGGTAATGAGGTCCACTGCCTCCCTGCTGCGTGACGCTCCCTATATTACGCTGATAGTCCAAGATGCTTATTTCCAGTTTCCATTGCTGCCATTTCTTTCTGATCTCCGACTGCACCTGGAATTAAAGGTGGAATATGTACTTCACAACAGCAGAGCTACAAATGCCACCAAATTAACACATTGCTGTAGTGTGCTGGTGATGACATCAGTGATATTCTGGCATTGTTAGTTACAATGTTTCATGTTTAAACACATGCACATATTCCTGTAGGATGACTGGAGGACTATTGGTGCTAATGAATGGTAATGATTATGGTTTCATATGTGGACAGATAAAATACATACGTGTACATTTGTCACACTTTTTATTATATATTTATCTTTTATCTTCCAAATGCATTTACTGTGATCTAGCTAAATATTTTATAAGTATATGTGTTTCCTGGGATTAAACCCATAATCTTAAAATTGGTATTGTCATCATCTACACTTGAGCAAGAGGAATTCTGTATTTAGTCTAAATTTCTCACGCTTTTGATGTCTCTTACCTCTTTGTTGACAAAGCAGTATAATACAGCCACCAGAAAACCCTGCGAGTCAAAAGTCATGTGACACTGCGTTAAAATAATCCACAGGTGGTTGAATGTACTGTATACAGTAGGTCATGTTGTGACATGATCTGTCTGTCTGAATCATCTTTTGTTGTACCTGAAAAGAGTTAAGAAAGAGCTGAAAGAACAGCGTGATGTTGCGCAGAACGCCCTCCGTCTGCTCCGCTGTCATCAGAGCAAAGACAACCTCATGAACCCCTAACAGAGGAATCAGGGTGAGCGTTGACTTCGCTAACCTGAGGGGCAAGAAACATTTAAATGCACCGATGACCCAGCACAATGTCACCTGTCCCGCTTCAGAACGTCCCCTCCAGTATCTACACAGAGCAGGTCTTTAAATCTGAGGTTTATAGCTTTAAATCTAATTTTTTAATCCTTTCTGTAAAAAATATATCACTTCAGTTTTTCTTTGTGCAAATTCTGTCTTTGTTTTTGTGTTTAATTGTTTGTCACATTTATCAGGCAGGTCGAATGACAACTGTGAGGCATCATTAAACTAGATTTTAGCTTGAAGACCTGAATTTAGGTGGATTTAAGAAACAATTCTGAATTCTAAGCAAATCTGAAATATAATCCAATGAGATGCACCCCGTTTCTATAAGAACACATACAGCTGAAAATGATCATTAAAATTCATACCAATTTATTTTCATGCAGAAAACAAAACTGTTGCAAAACAAACGCATTTCTTTAAGTCACTCATTTTATCTAAAACAATTCAATCATGATCGAATTCTTACCTAAATGTATAATCTGTGTATCTCATCTGACGTGCTTTTAATTTAGAGACGACGATCTGAATAATCCTTATAAATATGAAAAAGTTCACCTGAGAAATATATAGTACATTATATTATACACATGTATTAGTTTGGTGTATAGACTCATGAATGTAGTTACAAACAATCCTCCAGCATCACTTTAAAATCCTCAAAGCTCAGTGTGACCGATCGCCATAAGATCATGAGACACAAACCTACAGTCCTCATATCATCAGTCATGATGAATGTGCTGGAAGAATGACTCACTGATGTTCATGAGGGAAAATATATTTAACCGCTTGTTCAGATACCGTAAAGAGAAACAATGAAGCAAATGCAGAAGTCAGAAACATAACAGCATCTGCTAATGCTACAGCTAATCGTTTCTCTAGTCACTTCTGTCAGAGACAAATGAAATGATCACCTGGATTCACATGTGACCAGTTATAAACACAAGCAGACCGATAAATGAAGGTAAACATGAGAAAAACTCACAAAACTGGCCAGCAGAATTGGTGTTTTGATGATCCACCAGTAAGAGAGGCTCTCGTTGATCTCCCAGCACCTTCAGATGTCAACACATGTTTTATTAACACAGTTCTTACACTGTTAATAAGCTGAAGAACGTTATGAAGACTGCTGCTTCACCTGGTGTTCTCATACAGGTAACGCATGACCATCCAAAACACCACAAACAGCCCCGGTAAGCCTGTCACAGATCATGACATCACACACACATCATCACACTTCACTGTGATCATTGTTCAACATGATGTGTGTGTGTGTGTGTGTACACACCCCAGCCGATGAAGAGGTACACACAGAAGTAGCTGTTCTCTGAGAACGCCGTCAGCACCAGCAGATTGTGCAGATATAAACCTTCTACCAGCAGCCAGTAGTAACTGGTCCCAACACAGTACTGCATGAGAACCTGCACCACACGACAGCCTGACATCACCTGTGACATTTTAATACCAGTTTACTGTACAAATCATGCAGCTTTACAGTAGTCGGTTATGAGATTTATAAGTTACGAGTGTAAAGTATTAAAACACAAAGCAATGCCATGCAAATATATTGATCATCAATATGATTCTGGCTTCATTGATCATTCTGGAGCCAGTGGACCGACAACTGGGAGTGTGTGTATACTGGTCTACGCACAGGTGAGTGTGGATTAGTGTGTGTGTGTGTGTTGAGGGTCACCATGTTCAGATACCTGGTCGGTGAGAACGCTGGAAACATCAGTGTTGTCTCTGAACTCGGGAGCGTCTTTCATGAGCAGAGCGTCTCTCAGGAGGATGGACAGAGCTCGCAGGATGAACGAGGCAAACAGGTTGCTGTGGATGTGATTCCGTGTGCAGCGAAGCTTCCTGTGATATCCCACACAAACACAGACAGTCAGAGACCACACTGAAAACACACGCTCATGTAGAAATACAGGTACAGTAGATGACACGATACTGTATATCTGCGTATGACTTTCACAGCTAGCTTTAGACAGTAGCATTTGGTTACATTCTCAGATTGTTGCTTAACGTTCTCTAAAAGTTTTCTCAAAGTTATCAAAAACATTCTTGCTGTAATGTTACATGTCATTGTGTCGTTGGCTAATGTTATAAGAACGTTAATATAAAGACGTAATACTTCAGTTGTTAGGGAAAATTTCTAACCAGGCAATAACGTTAATACAAAAAACTGGACATTTTAATGTTTATGTTACTGAATGGAAATATTAAGGAAACGTTCTTACAACCTAAAATTATTAGCTGGGTTATATACACTGACAGCATATTTTCCTGACAAGCACAACATGTTCTGCTTTTGTAATGCATGAGCGAGCAATCAGACGTGTGGAGGGTTTTTTGTTTAAGACTCAGTTGACCTGTGACTCACCTGAATATGAGAAGTATAAGCAGCGCTAAAGACAGGCTGGCCAAAGACAGCGAGTAACCAACTGTGTATATCACCCTGACAGAGGCCAAAACCAGCATCTGATTCTCCTGTGAGGACATTAAACAAACACAGGCTCTGTGCTGGACAGCTGTTGTTCCACCAGACGGCATCAGTTTACAGAACTTAATGCTGTTTTAAACATTTGGCAGTCACTTTAGCTAAAAGCATCTTACAGTGCAGTGTGCTACAGTATATGATATCAATCTGTGTGTTTTTAGTGAATCTAACCCATGATCTTATGCTTTACCAGTTGAGCTACATGAACTGAAAAGACATTCAGAAATGACACAGTAAACCATCTGTCTGTCTGCAGTGATGAGAACTGCTCTGTCTGCATGTATGACATGATGAATCTACAGTCTGTTTTCTTCAAGCCTGACAGCTCAACTTATTAATCACTATTATAAAACTACTGCTGTGAATCAGGGTAAGATAATATTTGTCTCTTTTACCTGCGCTGTCTGCTGGCTGCTGTCTGCGTCGCATTGGGAATGATCTCTCCAGGTGTGACTGCTGTTAGCTGTGCACCACCGGCCATCTGGACCGCACTCGCGCGACACAAACCCGTCGCGCACTACACACAGTCCATCAGAGCAGCAACAGAACACATGATATGCTTTTACTGTATTCCAGTGTTTTTAACTGGAGTGCAATCTGAACAGTTACATCTAATCTAACTTCAGAAGCGCCATTAGCTTTACAGTTGCATACAGGAAACCTCATGCACGTGTTTAAGCTATAAGAGACTAGCAAATAAATAAATATTAAATAAAACAGTATAAATAGTATAATAAATAAAACACTGTATACAATGTAAAGGATACATAATCAGGTGGTTATATATGACAGCCTCTACCTTGATGGTACCAGGGCAGGTACCAGGGGCAAGACACTTGAACAGTTGTGTTGGGAACTCCGCTTGGCCAACACGCGTACATGTCAAACATGGGTTTGCAAAACAAGCCTGAAAAGAACCAAAAACACGTACATGGAAAATTCAAATAATAATAGAAAATAATATTCATGAATATTCATGAATAATAATAATCAAAACATCCCGAAAACCATTTGTAATGTATATACATATTGTATATGTAACTGTGTTATTCTTCAACTCTTTATTAAAAGTGTCTTAATGCAAACATGAACATATCTAACATATTCTAAAAACAATGACAAAAAGTATTTTAAATAGACAATGAAACAAACGTTGTGTGGTTTTATCTTACTTTATATACAGTACATACTGTATTATATTATAAGCAGCCCTTTTGCTATAGAAACACACACTCACACACACACACTCACAGACAGATGGAATAAATTGATGTTTACCTGATGGGGTGGGCTGTGTGCTCATTGTCTTCAGACACTCGTTTCGATACCTGTTCCATTCTTGCACAGTGTCCTTCATCGTCTTGCCCCTCACACTCTGAAACATCATGTTATGAAACTGTAACATTCCACAAGTCAATAATGAAATCAAAACCAGCCCTGTTTACTTTCTTACTTTTCATTTTAAAGACTGGTTTTATTGTGCAGACTTCATGAACACACACTGTATACCTCAGCTCTGCACATGACAGATAGAGCGAGGAAGAAGATGGTAGAGGCCCTCTTCATCACTGAGACAGGTTCCGGGACAGTCGGCCAGGCATCTTCACACTGGGCCCTCATCCAACCAGACTCAGAGCAGCCGGTCCACCTGCGTCCTTCAGAACCAAACCAGAGAAAACCATGAGGGAAATACGACAGATCGGAAAGAGGGACCAGACAGCTGCGTGCTAACAGAGAACACTCTCAGAACATTGGCTAATGTTCTCTAAATGTTCTCTCAAACTTCTCTCAAAAAATGTTCTTAACAGTTAGAACTTTTTTTAACATTGTGTTTTTTAAATCATAAACGTTATTCTTAAGTTGTTAGTGGAACATTTTAAAAACATTACAGAATTAAGAAATATTTGCTAATGTAATGTTCTTATAACCAAGCAAAAACATTAATATAACGTCATATGCAACTTAAAATTGTTCGTTGGGAAGCTGTTTTTGTCTACGATTCACATTTATCTTATTAAGTTCTCAGCAATAAACTGCATTACACAACAATTTAAAGAATGCATCACTCTCAGCCTGAATAATGGACAATGTTCTGTTTCCTCAGCACATCTCTGAAACCGGATCTGTCTCTGCAGTCAATGCATTTAGAATAAGCTCAGACGCGGGTGTTAAATCTCAGCTCAATCAATGACGGATCAAGGAGGAAGGTCATTTTACCTCATTTCCACAGCACAGCCGACTGAAGTCTGTGATTTAAGTGCACTCAAAGGAGCGTGCCAACAGGACACGCTAAATCATGTATGACCACGCCAGCCTTTAATTATACAGTTTGATATGTGGTGCTAATCAGACTGGAAAACACAGCAGGTAAAACTCTGAACATGACATGAAAGCATTCCGCAGGGAAGTTCAGGAAAAGTGCTCAGTGTATTTAAACAGCTGTTAACCTCGACTCACTTCAGCAATTGTTCCGAAGTCGTGCCTCAGGTCAAGCGTGTGAAGTTTTAATGCTGAAGGGGCAGCAAACCAAACTGGTTTACAATCTACCCATTATTTCAATGGATTACATTAACATCTATTAACAGTAACACAACAAAATATTTTTCAATTAAGAGACGGGTGAGAAGAAGTGGATGTGGACAGTTTTTAATCAGATCTGAAGCTCTGATGAATGATTGTGTTGCGTTTAAAATCACAATATTTCAAAACAGCTGAGTGTCCAGCTAACAGGGAATGTTCCCAGAACGTTGGCTAATGTTCTCTCGAAGTTCTCTGAAAGTTATCATAAATGTTCTTGCAGTAACGTTACATATCATATATATCAAAAACGTTATTCATAAGTTGTCGGTGGAATGTTTAAAAATCATTGCAGAGTTTGATAAAGTTTGAATAATGTTACTATGACCACTAATGTCAACACAACATCTAAAACAATTATTAATGTTCCTAGAACATTCTAAATAACATTTTTAACATTTTTGTTACCTAATGGAAACGTTCCCGAAACATTCCAACAGTGGTTTACACTGTAGTTTATCACTGTAACTTTAAACCCCAGACTAGTTTGAGTAGATGCATTTTGTTCGTTTCCTCCATAGATCCTTACAGTGTAACTGATCTCCGTTCAGAGAACTGGAATGCAGAATGAGTTTCCCTTGAATATCAGACTGACAGATCTTTCCTCACTCTGCATCACACTCTGCGTCTCTTCTGGGATGACAAACCTGAGTTTTTCCAGCAGCATCTCCAGAGCTTTCAAATGTTGGAAGGAGAGCGTGTTCATACACAGCAGTTTATTAATATCTGTCAATAGTGCAGTAGTGGAAGTTCTTATTGAATTAATAATAATTTTGTAAAATACCAAAATACAGAATTAGACCGAAAGTAATTCGATGACAGTATCGTAACACGTCAATGCCAAATTCATATGGACAAAAACAATCCACACACCTCATACAGTTATTATAGATTACAGAACAAGACAGACAGATGTGCCACAAACTGTATTGGAAATATTAATCGTCTTACCGCACTGTGAAACATGGGCTCTTTAAATGAGTTCCTTTGGTTGAGCTACACTGAGATTAAAACAGTGTCTTCGATAAATCAGTAAACTTGTGTCGATCTGCTTTTTTGTCAAATCAATCTCATATTCCAAACAGAAATGAAACTGCGCTTCCTCGCGCCCGACGAGCACAGTCTGTGAGCGCGCACACGCTAAACAGACGAGAACGCGCTCACACTGCACTGGGTCACCCGCAAATCCACTGTGATAAATAGGTGCGCGTGTTTCTTAAAAGTACAGGGGTCAGGATAACCCAATATTAATCATACGAGCTTTGCAAAGACAAGTTTGCTGGAACCCAATTGATTATTTGTATTTTTTGTGAATCAACATGAACATTGTTAATAAATAATATTACGTGCATGACATGAGTTGTGCTTTCTGATTGTCTACACGTCACAGGTCACGTGTCATCAGCCGGCAGTAGTATGAACTTTTTGCCTGTTGCAAGACCTACAAAGCAGCTACAATAGCAGACAAAGTTCACTTGTTTTTCAACCTCTGTTCCCGGCCAAGGGTGAGATTCTTGAATTTAATAGTATTTATCAGCCTGGGCAACACTGGTCAAATCAAACCCTATGAAACCTCAGTTTCCTGTTCGGTCCTCATCGTCAGCCTCCCAGTCATGTGACCAGCGTTGCTATTCTCCATGGCGACAGTCATCTCCTCTGTACTGGTGGGGACGACCCCAGTATTCTGCAATGACTGCTGCCTTTGCGATACACTTCTGTTACGGTCGTGCTGTAAGTGCACTGCACATCTCTGTCCACTAGAGGACAGCACTGCTGTACCTCATTTCCTTCTCTACTGCCCTGCTGGCCTGTACTGTTGACTCTGATATCAGGTTTTCTTATGAAGGGCCGATGTGGGGTCAGTTCTGTCTCCTGTGATGGTCTGAGAGCTGCAGGTGAGTTTAATTCAGTTCTAATTGGTCATCTCTGATCTGAAGTGAATGGTGTGCACTTTCCAACTTCACCACTAGTGGGAGACCTGTTGAGAGTGAATACGCATGTTATCGGTTGTTGACCCTATTTAAGCCTTTTTACAGCGTTTGAGCTGCTGTTTGCGTTGCGGAAACCAATAGAAATGTAAATAATGCAGTTAAGTAGTGGGTGTATTTTAATACTGTAAGTACATGATTATTTTGTGCACTTATGATAAATGATAAGGCACTTTGCCTGTGGTGCATAACTGGGGGTGAACTAAAGCTGTTCTTTGCCCAGTATTTTTAAAAGGAATTTCTCGCCCAGCTCTGTGTTTTCTCCCCATTTTGATACTTTTAAAAAAACTAGATAAACTCTATAACCATCTGCTATGATCTATGAACAAAGACTAAAATAAACAATAAACAATACAGCCAAAGTGAGAAACAGAGGCGCTTCTTCAGCCAGTGTGCTTCTGTCGTATTTAGCGTGTGTACTGTGGTACTGTATTTACAGCCAACAATTGCATGGAGATCATCAGATAAAACTGCCAGAGAGGTCATCAGATAAACTCAACAATGTAAACACTCACCTGCGACATTTGCAGAATATGACCATCCAGACCTGAACATCGTGTCCAGACGAACCTGTTTTAAATGTTATTTAATACTAGTTATTTAAAACAATTAAAGTCCTTCATTTTTGGTGCTTTTTCACAACTGTGTCTTACTGTACGCTTTTCTCAGACACCTTTATCTAAAGCAGCTGACTGAACCTGCGACCTCACTGTTGAACATGCTCTACCAGCTACAGAAGATTCATCACGTCTCCATGCATGCAGAACACCAACCCTTCCGTTCTGTTCTTCTTTTTCTCTAATCGTGTGTGTTTTTAAGGGGAAGATGTGACAGAATTATTTCATACATCAGCACGGCTCTTTGTGCTGTTCGAGCTGAGCACAGCACTACAGCAGAGTGAGGTCTGGCATCTGCTTACACTGACAAAACACTTCTGTTCTTCAGCTTCTATCTGTCCTGACGTTTAATCATTTATTGAGCATTGTAATAATCTGACGTCCACTGAAATCTCCTCACCCTGACATACAACACGTGTTACTTTCTCAATAAATTCTGTACGTTATATATATATATATATATATATATATGTATGTGTGTATATATGTTAACAGCTGACAAACAAAAACAAGTCTTCAAAGAGGAAGTGAGAATCTTGGGTAAGTGGTTGCTCAGCAACAGCACAGCAGATACTGGCTTTTAGAACTCTCATGTGTGGGCACACAAATCACCAGCTCTCCAGCTCGTGAATGAAGGAGGGAATAAAATCTTACAGAAATGAAAAGCTCCCCCACTCTTCTTCTTTTCAGGCAAACACTTCTCTTGTGTACAATTAGCCGGATGGAGCGCTTTCCACAGCTGTGATGAGCAGCCACGTCGAGTGTTTTCAGACCGACATTAAAGCTGAAAATACAGCTGCTTTTAATTTATGCGGAGTGAAGGCGTCTTGCCAACAAATCTGTTGTGACTAGTTTTGCTCCTTTAGAAAGAACCAGTGGATGTTGTTCATGCTGATCAGCTGTCAGGTAAACTAGATGAAACTATTATATTTACTCTTTAAAAAGTTGCAAAATTGATTCTTTTTGACCTCTGAAATCATTTGTCATCTGTTTTAAAAATGGTTAATCGTGGCTTTAACAAAACAAAGAACCATCAACCAGAACATATAAAAATTGTCTTTTTTAATTGCTTTATTTTGCAACATTTGTTTTCTCTAAAAAGATGGTCAGTCCAGCCTGAGGCAAAGTGTTGATTTAAAAACGGAGAATGATAAACTTCTTGATTTATCAAGTCTGGGTTCTGTAAACAACAGAGTTTCCGCTTTCTCACACATGTATGTTTTCTGAGCTTGCCATTATTTTGAATTTACTCAAAGAAATCTAATGGATTTCCTCCATCTGGAACTTACAGTTATTTTTCACTGTAATATTTTTCAAATCACTATCTATCTATCTATCTATCTATCTATCTATCTATCTATCTATCTATCTATCTATCTATCTATCTATCCATCCATCGAATGTATCTGTATCTGTCTATGCACCTTTGCATCTTTTTAAACACCCTGTCTTCTCTGTTTTGAATCTGTATTACAGTTTACCATGCATCCCTAATATAACAACTACACAACATATTACATTTATAGAATGTTCTATTTACAGAACGTCTGCTTGTGTTCTGGAATGTTGTTATGAAATAGATACAGTATCTACATAATCATCTTATCAGACAGTCAGACTCCAGTGTGACCTGACATATCATCCTCCTCTCGTTCTGAAGCCACAGTTTTCAGTTGTCTCCTTGGAGATGAGGTGACAGAACAGAAAATAAGCAAAGCTGTCTTCTGGGACAGTAACTCAACGTGGTGGGTGAGTGATGGGGTGAATCTGGGGGTCCCTAAACATGCTGCAAGTAGTGTGTAATGATTTCTGACCACTTCACAGACAGGAGTGTCCATATCCGTTTCCAGAGCACAGCAAAACAGAGAGATTTTATGTGTGAGAGTTGCTGATGCATCAGTTGCTTTCTAACTGATTTAAAGACTGTGTCACTTCTGCATGGGCAACATCCTTGTGTTATACTGTGTGCTCACTGTAACCATGACCCAGCACACATAGATCATGGATCTGCCACTGGGGGCTGATAATGGTGTGATGGAACTGAAACCACAGCATGTTCTTGGGCAGATTACTGGTGCTGATTGATGCATAAATGAAAATGTGTCTCTCCTCTTCAGACGTCAGCCCATGAGCATACAAAATAAATGAAAGCTGCACGCTAAAACTGTTGTGTTTCCAAGATTGATCTGGAACAAACATCCTGAGTGATGCCTTCATTTTGTGTTCATCAAACTGCTTTTTTACACTGTTCATTGTGTTTGTAACCCGGTGCTACCTCTAATGGTGTTTTCAGAGAGAGAGAGAGAGAGCAAACAGGAGTTTTAATGGACTCTAATGCTCTCTGCAGGACCCGAGGGAAACCAGTGTGATGAGACTGAACGTGGAGGTGATTCAGTCCTGCTGACGGGTCAGTTAAGTGTGAAGTGATTTTCTGATATGTTATAAGAAGCTGACGACCACTGCTGTTACTGCCATCATACTGAATTAGCCCTGGTAACCATAACTGTGTGTTTGATCAACTGGAAAACATCAAAAAAACTTACAAAATATATGTATATAACAATACAATATATAATGTAGTGTTTATATATATACATATACATTTACATCTGCATATGAGTAACACACTGATAATGTAAAGAATAAATATGAATGAAATGATCTTGGGGTCTTTGTGTTTTTAATGGGGCGGTCGGTGCTGGACGCGTCACGTTTGCGCGTAACCTCCGCGAGCGGGGCACTTTGAGTGCGCGCTCTGTAACTTCACTGTAACTTGACTGTAAGTGTGTCCGCCGGTGTGATGCGATCTCGATGCAGACATCCGACTATTTCACACCGGATTTCTTTGATTCGTTTTAAACAGGAAGCGTTTGTGGTGTTATCGCTGCGGTTTGGAGATACAGAGGGATTCCGAGCTGAGTGACTTAATAAACACAATAACGTGAGTTTCATCATTTTCTGCCTTTTCTTAAACGATGTATGCTTTAAAAATCTCGCCTACAAGTTATATTCGCGTTTCATCACGATAAGCAGTGTAAACAAACACAACCTGTTCGGGTTCAATAATTCCTGCAAATCGCATTGACGCGCGATTCAGAAACAGTTTTCAGGATATTGCGACAGTATTAAACTTTTGCCTGATTTCCACATCACTAAACATGCATGACCGTTTCACGTTATTTATCATCGTCACAGCACAGCGCTCACTTAATAAAACAGCATTTCAGAGCTTTGAAAGAAGGCATCAGTTTAACATGTATTAACATGCATGTAGTTTAACGCGTGACTGTGTCTTCACTCTCTGTTGAACACATGTCGCCTGCAGTTTTAACGAGCAGTTTAACCAGCTGTAAATGGCCATCGGCTGTATTTACAATATGTCTGTTGTGTTGTGGACTAGATGTTTCGCCCGGAATTTGTCGAGAATAAATGCACAGCTTTGTATAGCCTGTGCATCTGTTTGTGTTTATATAAATGCGCACTTTGCAACTATTTGTTGCTGTGAATGATAAAAATATATTTATGAATCCAATACTAAGGTTGTTGGATTTTATAACGAATTATGAATTTATAACGAGTATGAATTTAATACAGTGGCTTTGTTTGTAAGCCTGAGACACGGAGTATTCTGCACTTCACTGTTGTAAAGGCAACTTGTGACTCGTGACTGCAGGGACCAGTGAGATTCAAGATTATTGACACGCAGCCTGTGTGGCTGTACTCGTTCATACAGATATGTTTACATTAAAACATGACGTGGATCACTGAGTATGTGCTATATATCAACAGTTGTCTTTCGCAAAGGTATCGTAGTGCTTCAGAAGTCATTTATTAACACGGTTGACTTATATGACGAATGAACGCACTCTTCAAAATCTCGGGCACTATTCACTGCCATTTGAAAGCTGGTAGGAGTCGTGATATTATTTAATATAACTCTGAATCTGTTCGGCTGAAAGAAAAAGTCATATACACATAATTTTCAGTTTCATAAATGATTTGTTTAGGCACAAGAAACAGTTTTACTGGGATGTTCTCCTGTGCTTCAGTCTGATATGGTGTATTTCTGTTGGTTGTGTTTGAAAACAAACGGGTTATTTAATCATTCCTTTTGAGCAAACAGTAATTGCCCTTGTGGGGACGCATGATAAGAACTAACATTAAAAGCTTGGCGAGCGGAGGAGAGTAATGGCGGTTGCAGCCAATGAGATCTCTCGTCCAGTGTCACCCGCCCGGGCTAATGAGAGTGTTCGGTGAAGCTAATGTCTGCTTTCAGCACCAGATTGTGTGAGAGAAACTATAAGGCAGCAGAGTGGCTAAATTCTCCTGCATGCGGTCAGTCATCATGCGTATGTCCCTCAGCTACATGACTGTCATGCAGTTTTAGACTGCCTGATTGTGCTGCCGATAGAAAGTATGTTAAGCATGTGGGTTTGTATTGAGTTGGTTTGTATTGAGCAGTCTGATCTCATGCACAACTCGAGCCGACCGTAAATCAGAAGTAAAAAGTGATATATCAAACTACATCTTATTACATCATCAGACACGATGATGTAATCTTGCGAAACTGTCTTCTCAGAATCCAGAGGCTCAGCCTGGATCACACTTAACGCAGCTGAATCTGTCAGCTTTCTCACCATGATCAGATGGGCTGTGTGAGAAGTGAAAACTCTCCAAAAACCCTGTGCTGTTCGTTTCTCTGCGCTCTCAATGGTGTAACTCAAGCCATGCTGCGCTGGCTGTGAGCTGTCGCCTCGTCTGATCCTCTGGACAAAAGCTGCAGCTTTTAGTGGAGCTGCTGGTGTGGACGCTTGTGGTCGTATTGACCTGCGAGAATAAAACAGGAAGATGGGATTAGGTCATTGTGAACAGTTTAGCTAGCACAGACTTGAGCTTTTCAGTTGTTTTGTGATGCTGTTCACTCTTCTCAGTAGTGTGACAGTAGCTTCACTTTTTCTGGCATGTAGCATCTACTTACAGTAAAACATAACTTACAATAAAACGTACAGTAAAACATAACTTACCATAAAACTTACAATAAAACATAACTTACAATAAAACTTACAATAAAACATAACTTACAATAAAACTTACAATAAAAATGTTGTAACTTTATACCCTGAAGTAAATGGGGTGGCCTGTATAACTGTGTGCACGTCTACAACAGCATTTTAACTCATTTAAACCCCGTCATCTGTTTGGACTTCATTTGTATATAAGGGAAGAAAAAGCTCAGCTGATTTTCTGATTTCAGTATTTTTTTATGCAGANCCCCCTCCAAACACACACACAAGCAAATACAAACATTGACAGAAAAACTAAATGAAACCTCATAACCTCTGAATTCCATCAGAAATGAGTGTGTTTCAGAAATCATCTCTGTGTTTAAATCACACTGGCTGTAAATGTTGATCAGTTCTGGACTTCATTTAAATACTTACAGGAATGCTGTTCTCTTGAAGCTTGTGTTCTCATCCATATTAATAATTATTGACGTTCCTTCCTCTTCATAATATTATCCGTGTCCTACAAAACTATTAGGCCACTTGAGTTCCCCTTTAAAATCCTTCTTCTCCTTCAACATCCCTCAGAACAGCTGACAGTAACTTACACTGACTCTATTACAGCCTGTCAAAACAATGATGGATGGAACGGATGAGCAGCAGAAGTGGAGCAGATGTGTCAGGTAAGATGTGAAGGTGTTTTTTCCAGCAGTGTTAAAAACAGCATCACAGAGAGAAAGATGACGTGTTAGCTGCCAACAGTCATTGTGTTTGTCTGCAGAAAACATGCAGTCGTGTTGATGTCTTCAGTTCAAAGATGATCAGCGTTTGTGAGCAGTTTAAGACAAAATAAAACTACGACTTGGGGATTTGGTGAAGTCATTAATTGGGATGCGTGCCACACAGATGCCTCTCCACTGGGGCAGAAAACACAGTTAGGAAAGGATTAAATACCTGCTCTGAATCAATAGCAGGAGAGACAGACAGCTCTTTCACAGCTCACCTGCCACAGTCAGTCTGCTGTGAGCACAGAGTCTGCAGCTTTAATGGACCATTCCCTGTAAAGCACACTGACTCTCTCAGAAACTTTCATCTGTTTGTGGTTTGGTCAGAACAAATAAACGGCCGAAATGATAAAAGGATAAAGTCAGGCTTTGTTAAGCAGGCTTTATTTATCACACACTTTGACAACCGGACAAGTTTAAGTCCAGTTTAAAGGAACGGTTCACCAAAAATTAAAACACACTGTATTACAACCTAAAACGGTTAGCTGGGTAGTGTCCTGCTTAGCTACCTCCTTATTCATCATGCTGAGCAGTTTGAGTTAAATTAAATTAGTTTCCTGTCAGTTGCCCGATGTTCTCTACTGTTTAAACAGACAGCTGCATCCTGGTAGTAAAAACCTGTTTAGTTCTGCCTCTGCAGCTCACACGCTACCATCACGCTAAAACCAACATGTGACGCGTGCAGAAGAAAACCACCATCATATTCAGCTCTTGTGACAACACCTTCAGCAGCTGTTTCATGCTCGTGGAATTAAACCAGAAAGCTGTAAGTCTGTAACTACATTTGTGTGTATTTAAACTGTCGCTGTCAGCATCGTGTCTGGCTAACATCAGGAATGTACGTAGTAACGTCTGTTTTTATTCAGGTTTGCTTATCACAAAAATCTTACAACGGCAAAGCGCAACAGAGACTCTTAATAATCACTTTCATTATCTGTTTCATCACATGCGTTTGTAGTTTCGTGGTAAGTGTGACAGGAAATATATCATGAAAACAGCAGGTGCAAGAGCACATTTGCATAATTTTAGAGTAACATGTTTCATTTTCAAAGTTGAAATAGGATGAAATATGGTTTAATGACCGACCAGCTACTTTATCATATACAATCTTAAATGAAAACATGTATTTGCTCATTTGTTGTGTGTATACGTGTCTTATGGAAATGAGTTGATAGTTTTAGATTAGACTGATTGGGAAAGTTACACATAAACACATATGTAGATAACGTGAGGGTGAGACAAACACAACTTGTATCAGAGTTAAAAATAAAGATGTTGTTGAGATACCCACAGGAGAAAAGTGTCACGTCTCACCAGTGGACATTCTGGAAACAGCAGTTCACCACAGCAGTTAACCACAGGACTTGACCTGCATGCTAGCTGTTTTCCCTAGAGCCGGACAAAGACACCCAATGGAATCTGAAGAGTTGTGTCTTTATAGATTAAACACAGTTTAAATATATATTTAAACACATTTAGGTTACAATTTTAATGACTTCATAAAAACGTTAGGGAAATGTTCTTACAACCTAAAATTGTTAGCTGGGTACCTCCCCTGTACGGTGAACTGCAGCGACGGCTGTTACATAACATTAAACTGTTCATAGCTCAGATATAATCCTTCCATGAAGGTCTAATTCACACCTTCACACTAGCCGACCAAAGTTACGTGTGCCCGTCTGCTGGAACATGCAGCTCATCTGTTTATTGTAACCGTTTTTGTGTTTGTGTGGGTGGATAACAAAGCTGACATTTGGAAATAAAGTTTAATTGACATAATTACCCAACATTGACCTTAATTAAACATTCTCAAAACATTCACATTTTACAAGAGTGGATTATCTCTGCTTTAACTTTGTGTTGTAGATTTTCCGTCACTGAATGTTTGTTGTGTGGTTTTCTCATCAGGCTGTGTGTTCTGGCAGATGTTCGGTATGATCTGTTTCTTTGTGATGAATTGTTTGTCATTCATCATTAATCTCGGCCAGTTTTCTGCTCCCGAAATCAAGCTGATGTTCAGTGATTAGAGATGACAATCTAGAAGTGAAAAAACATGTTTCTCACATCCAAAAACAAATGTGGGTTTAGAACAAATGTTCATTTTATTTGGGCGAACAATACCTTAAATGTCCAAATATGACACAGACACATTAGCGCAAGGACAGTGGAGAACCTGAGATGTGTGTTATGTTATGAGGGAAACGTATAGCGCTTTCAGAACACAGTGCTGGTGTCACAGCCAGTCCGACCCAATCAAAACTCCTGAATATAAATATCCTGATTGAGATCAGAGGGATTTCAGTTACATTTCATGAGCTCTTTTGTTTTGGTTTGTCCTCCTTCTGTTTTTATGTCAGTGTGGACTTGAGCTAAGAGGAACTCTGTGTGTCTTTTATTGTAACGTTTTGTGCGAAGAGTTTGATTTCATCTTAAATATTTCCTGTTTATTTTAGATCACTTCATATAAAGCACAATTTTCTGTTCATTTATGACCTTATATCCCTCACTTTCAGTGTGGTGTTAAACATGTGGACCTCACTGTTTGCTTTATATCTCACTGTATTACTTCTCCTCACGAACTCTGTGTGCTGCAGATTGTTGTCTGGAGATGCGTGCGGTGATATCGCTGTACTCTGATCAGTCATTACAGGGCTGTGTCAGATAAGATCTGAGGGCTTTGTTTTCATCTCCACCTGCGCACAGAGGATGCAATGACACTATGAGATCTTTATTCCACTGTGCTGTGTTATATTACCACAGAGACGAGATATATTTGTTTAAACGTCATTAATGGATCTGCCACTTTTGAGAAAAATTATGCTATCATGTGGTTAGAAATACACACCAGCTGTATTGTTTGTGTTTCGTGTTGTCAGCCCTTGGCTTTTTAATCTCCTAACCCAAAGGAATATGAGGCTGGGTTGATATCTGTACATTCCGTCATCTGGAATTCTCTTTAGCGTGTGCTGTGTGCCATAAGTCTGTATTGAAGGACACATTGTTATCTGTCACAATGAGATACTGAAACTGCAGCAGAACGACAGATTAGATGAATGCAGTGATTGTGGAAGGGCCTCAGGCAGGTCAGTGGACCACTGCTGTTATCTTCTGCTTCCTACTGCCTGCAAGACCATTCACCTCATCACTCACTCCTGTCTTTAAAATACTGACACGTCAGGGACGAGCGTGTCACTGTGTCAGTCTATTACATGTGATCTTTGGTTTTCATGTTCATTTTATTGAATCTACACGCCTAATGTTCATCTACAGGTGTTGAATTGAGTTCTATTGTATTTGTCTGTAAAACAAATGTTTATTTTGTATTAGCACAGTATTAGCACAGTATTAGCACAGCATATGAAACACAGATAACTGGAATGAGCCAGCGGTGGTGCTGATGTTAAAATGAACATAACCGGTCAATTGTAAACACATGCATGCATGTGTTGGTTTATTTATTTTATGATTATTAATGCGAAAAGGTCTTTTTGTTGCCTTTTAACTTTTTAGTTATACTCACTGCTTACCCAGGGCTAAAACATGATACTTTCACAGAAAACATGATCGTAAAGTTTAGTTAGAAATGTAAATTTCAGTAGAATACTGTGATTCAGAGGAAAATCAGAGGAAACTGATCTTTCAGGATTTTGGTTGTTGTGCATTTCCCCCGAGTGTGAGTCACCTTCAGACGTTTCTTCACATTGTTCAGCTGCTTCCTTTGAAGGGTTCATGACTGACTGAACATATAAAATTAGATACAATTACTGTGAGGCTAGTGAGCAACACAACAAAAGAATCTGTAATATTTTACAGAATTCTAGAATTGTGAGGTTTTAATTACATGATACACAGTTTTTGTGTGGACTGCAGGAAACTTCCATCATTGTGTCAGTGGTTTTGTTGTCATGTTTGAATATTCAGGGTTACACACGTCCTGTTTGCTGCCTTCCAGTGAGCGTCTCTCTCATTTCTCATCTCTTGTGTCTCTGACAATCTATAAACAGTCTCGAGCAAACAGCGACCGCGGTTTCGCTCCAGGCACAGTAGCCCTGCTGTGCTTTAATAACAACACAACATGTGATAAATGAATGTGTATGTGGAATGAGATAGATATATTTATATTATCAGCATTATTTTTAACACTGAAAGCCGCATGTATCAAGATAACAAATGGGGCCAAAAATTTTGCCATATAATATTTACGTTTTTCAAGGCCTTCTCTTTGAACACGTATAGATTTCCATAATGTTCTGTGTTTATTAAATCTCTGAGCACATATTCTGTTAGCTGTCTGATCTGTCTCTGTCAAATCCTCCCACATATAAAAACCTGCAGAAACGCATAATCAGAAAAAACGTTTCCAGCTGCAGTTCTACTACCAGTAAATACAAACCTCGGCGCCCAAGATGGAGTTTTGTGAAAATTAATAATAATGCAGTTAAACTCCAAACAAACAAAGACAGTAATAAGCGGATGACTGAGGTCAGAGGTGGAAGTAGACAAACATATTCTCTAATTCACATCATATCACAGAGCAAAAGTCACGGTTACCAAATCCACAGTACTGCTCTGAGAAACATGAACATTTCTCAACGTTAATACATATCAGAAACCACACAAAGCTCGTGTAATCGCTCTTTGTGCTCTTTCTGCAGATGGATGTTGCCGGACACATGAACATGAGTCACTGTGCACAGCCCTTCAGAGAAAGTGATGGCAGGAACTGCTGAAAGGTCGTGACCCCTGACTGAGATCCCTCATTCATCACATCGTTTGACGAGGATTAATGGAACATCTTCCAGCTGGTTTTTCATCCTCTCTTGTGATCGTGAATGTATGATTGAGAGACTAATTATGAAGCACTGTAGAGAGACGTCATCCAACACAGCCCCATGTTAGAGCTAAGCCTACAGTGTTTCAGCCTCAATATGATGGAGGACAATGTGTTCTTGAACATGGCTTGAGTTGGGACCACAGAAACTCAGCCAGTTTTGATGGTTATATTCGTCTCTAAGATATCAGAGAGACCATGTGTAACGTCTCATGTAATGTGGACTCAAACATAGACCAGTTCTTTCAGCCAGCGCTGTATATAATTGTCATCGTTCTTGGCTTCCCCACCAACTGCATGGCCCTGTGGGCGGCCTACATGCAGGTTAAACAGAAGAACGAGCTGGGCATCTATCTGATGAATCTCTCTGTGGCGGACATCTTGTATATCGTTGCGCTGCCTCTGTGGATCGACTATTTCTTGCATCACGACAACTGGATCCATGGCCAGGTGTCCTGCAAGCTCTTCGGTTTCATCTTCTACACCAACATTTACGTCAGCATCGCCTTTCTGTGCTGTATTTCTGTGGATCGTTATTTGGCCGTCGCTTATCCGCTGAGATTCGCGCGAGTCCGTAGGGTCAAGACAGCCTTGCTGGTCAGCACTGTCGTCTGGGTGACAGAAATCATTGCTAACTCCGCCCCTCTCTTTCATGACGAACTTTTTAGGGATCGCTTCAACCATACCTTCTGCTTTGAGAAGTACCCCATGCAGGACTGGGTGGCTGGTATGAACCTTTATCGCACGTTCCTGGGCTTCTTGGCACCTTGGGGTGTGATGCTGGCTGCGTACAGAGGCATCCTGAGGGCCGTGCGCAGTAACGTCTCCACGGAGCGACAAGAGAAAGCCAAAATCAAGAGGCTGGCCCTCAGTTTGATCCTCATCGTTCTCCTCTGCTTCGCGCCCTACCACGTCCTCCTGCTGTGTCGTAGTCTGTTGTTCCTCAGCAACCCCTGCGACTGCGGTGCAGAGGAGAACCTGTTCGGGGCGTATCATGTGACTCTAGCGCTCACCAGCCTCAACTGCGTGGCGGACCCCATCCTGTACTGCTTCGTCAATGAAGGGGCCCGTCACGACGTGGGCCGGGCTCTGGCCACCCTCTCGGGTCTCTTCCATCGAAGTCAAAGAGATGTTCTGATGGGGACGTCCAGCACCGTGGAAACACCTTTAGCATTAAAACAACCCGACTTCTACAGTGAGGTCAAAGCAAACGGCTACAAAACTGGCATTGAAGTGCTGAAGGACGATTGCCTTCAGATGACCATCCTCAGTGTTAAAACATGAAGGGAAACAAACGGAACACACAGCGGCTCCAAAACACACTTCAAACTGTAGATATTTCATTGCATCAGATATACAAAATATCAAACCAAGTGACATCACATAAATGACATCAAACCTTGCTCTGAGCGCAGTAACCACGGGTTTAGTTGTTAACTGTTAATCATGTTAACTGTGGACAGGTGCTTCTAAGTTTGACAACCAAGTCAGTATCCAAATACTTATTTTATCAAATGAAACCTACCAAACATGTTTTTGTAAATTATTTGTCTGAAAAGTTCTTATGTCAGCTGTCTTGTTAATAAATGCCAGTTGGTTCGATATTTTGCTATTTATTTGATGCACAATCACACATTTGTAAATGTGTTTTTGGGCCACTGTGTGTGAAGGTTCAGAAAGCTCCATCGACGGCTGCGTGTACCTCACGTTTCACTGTCTGTGATCAAATCTGACGTGTCTTTTACTTGGAGGTGAATCAACAGCTGCAAAAGTCACATTTCTTTCTGAATGTCGCACGTTATCACGCCTGCCATTGGTGTCTTGTTGTTTTAGATTGTACAGGACATAAACTCTGCTGTGACTGTTCTGTTCTTTATTTCCCAGCTCATATCCCAGTCAACACACCTACTGCCTGGGAATGACTGGTTTATGAGGGAGTCTCACACAAGCCTTACATCAGAATTCAGAACCACATCCTGTCACACTGTATAGACCCTTCAGTCGTTTCTCTCGGCCGTCTCTCGTCCATTTAACCCACAAACACCCAAAATGGAAAGCGCTTCAAACAGTGAGCTTCGAGTTTGTTTACATTTTTCTTTAGTTGTTCTCCAGTTTCAGCTGACCGCACTGTAAATATTGAACGTCACAGCCAGAAAGTGCAATGTAATGAAACTGTTGTTATGCCACAATAAAATCAAAAACGATGTCAACTCCTCCTCTGTTGTCTGATCTTTCCTTTAGAACGCTGCTGTACGTGTAACAGGTCTTGTTAAAAGAAGCAAACACAATGTGTAAATAAAAGACAGCAGGAGAGCAACATGAGGTTTTATCATCTGAAGTGGTTTTTAGAGCATCTACATGAGGTTCATAGAGACAGCTCAGATGTGTCAGCATGAACCTTCATGTCCAGATGATTCAGTCTGACTCCCACAACGCTGTGGAGAAGTGAGCTGTTCGTGAAGTGTGTTGGCTGATTAACAGAACGGCAGAAATGCTCGGGTAAATTTCTACATCGTTTCTAAACACAAGACTTTGTCTTCAAAATATTTACGTACGCTGTTTAAATACACAAATTCCAGTGCATCATTCCTTCCGCACCCAGGCCATCTGTTTATCACCTTGTGTTAAAGAGTGTGTGTGTGTGCATGTGTTTGTGTGTGTGTGTGTGTGCGTGCGTGCATGTGTGTGTGTGCGCTCGGCTGTCCGGTGATCTGGATGTGAGTTACATGAAGTCAATGAGTTCTTATCTGGAAGTCAGATCATACAAAAGTATCTAATGATGATGCTTCCCTCACACGTTTAGGTTGTAAGAACGTTTCTCTAAAAAAACATTAAAAAAGTTATTTTGAAAGTTCTAGAAACATTTAAGAACAATGTTTCTGGAACGTTTCTAAAAGAATGTTTCAACGTGAATGTTTCCTGTTCGCTGTGTTGACTAAAGATGATCTGAAGTTGTGATTGGTTTGTATAGGTCATCTATACGTTTAGACACAAAAACTATAATGAACTCCATGATGAATGAGACATTGTTCTTCGGATCTATACAGGATGTTGTTGCTGACCTATAAATGCTGTATATACTGTACTTACTGTTGAGAGGGTGAAGTACTTGAACTGTATTCAGTGTTTGTATAACAATAAATCAACGCCTTATTGGGACATTGTAAATTTTCATAATTGAGCAGATTCTGAAAGAGTCATAATGCAACACTTCTGACATACACACAATATGCAACTGTATTTAATGTTTAAAGTGTCACACACCGTGTCATACAGGGAACATATTATTTACTGATGTGGTGAAGGGTCGGAGTGTGACAGATTCACATTGTTCATTGTCATGCTTGAAAGACTGAGAACTATAATGAAAATATGTCTCACTGCACTTTGAACAATGGATAACAGTAATTCAGTTCCCTCGTGTGACCTTGTGCTGACCTTCTGCTGTGTTTGGTCATTAGACTCAGCTCAGTGTGACCCACGCCAGTGAAACTGCAGACCTCTGCAGTAATATTTAAAATCTTTAAAATAATTATATTGAACAACCTAATCATCTTCATTAGACACATCTCTGTTATTTTACTCAATCTCAACCCCTCAGCTAACGGAGAGTTCTCTTAAAATTAGTCTGTTTCCTGCTGATGTGACGGCATTTTCCAGTACGAGACAGAGGGTCAGTGGAGTGACGTGCTCTCAGGTGACTGGACTGCTGTGGGTCTAGAAGGAAGGAAGCAAAGCAAAGCAGGATGTGGATAAATTTCCCATGTTCCTGTTGCCTTTAGTCAATAACGTCTTGTGTTCACAACCTGAGAGATGAGGGAGCAGCTAAAGACGTGCAAGGGCTCATGGGAGGAATGTCACCGTACCAGAACCTCTTCACTTGTGATTTAAAACACAATGTTATTGTTCACCGTTTATATAAAGTCTGTTTATATACATTCAGATTCCTCTGAATTCCATCAGTTAGTCAGTTTCAGCGCGGAATGATTTATATTAAGTATAAGTCAAATAATACATCAAATAATTAATTTGATGTACATTATGCATTCTGTATGTTCTATAATTCTACGCTTTCATGTCAGACTGTGTGTATATGGACTGAAGAATTCCCCTAGGCAGTCAAAAACAGAAACAATTTGGATGCTATAAAAACAGTGAGAAACAAAAAATCCACATAAACAGATTTCATAATGTCTTCCCCAATGCACAGCTTAAACATTTTGTCTCATTACATTGTTTATTGTGTATTGTTTTGAAGATTTCTTTATTTACTCTAAATTAAAACAAGGACAACATATTCTGTTCTGCCTGACTTAAACACGTAATAAAACACGCAAATTATTTTAGCTAAAATGAGGTAAAATACAAAACGATTTTGCCCCTGGCTACATTTCAAAAGACTCATATAATGTGTAATGTACATAATTCTATCACTGTACATAAATGTTTTACTGTGCATAACTGCTACACATACATTTTCATGTCAAACTATTTTC